>JANSMH010000067.1:0-107740 GCA_029299595.1 Grosmannia serpens | reverse complement strand
CCCCCCCCCCCCCCCCCCCCCCCCCCCCCCCCCTCCCCCCCCCCCCCCCCCCCCCCCCCCCCCCCCCCCCCCCCCCCCCCCCCCCCCCCCCCCCATCATGCTCGACAAACAGAGCCGCATCGTCATTGTCGGCGGCGGCACCTTTGGCTTGTCGACGGCCTACCACCTGGCCCGCGCCGGCTACTCCGCCGTCACCGTGCTGGAAAAGGGCGCCGCCATCCCGGCGCCGCAGTCGGCCGCCAACGACATCAACAAGATTGTGCGCGCCGAGTACGTCGACCCCTTCTACTCGGACCTCGCGCTCGAGGCCATGTCGGCCTGGACCGCCGACCCCGTCTTTGCGCCGCACTACCACCAGACCGGCTATCTGCTGGGCGTCTCCGGCGCCGCCCCCGAGATCGGCCGCCGCACCCTCGGCCTGCAGCTCGACAGCCTGCAGAGCCACCCGGCCTGGGCCGGCAAGATCCAGCTCGTGCGCAGCCGCGACGACCTGCAGCGCGTCGCTCCCGCTCTCGACGGCGACATGCCCGGCTGGTCCGGCTACTTCAACTCGTTTGCCGGCTACGCCCACGCCGCCAACGCCATGCGCTCGGCCCACCGCGCCGTCCTCGACCTCGGCGTGCGCGTCGAGCTGGGCCAGGAAGCCGTCCAGCTCGAGTATGCACCCGGCCCGCCCGCCGAGCCGCGTCGCTGCGTCGCCGTCGCCACCGCTGCCGGCCGCCGCTATCCCGCCGACGTCGTCGTCCTCACCCTCGGCGCCAACATCGGCCGCCTCCTCCCCGCCGTCGGCCACCAGGTCGTAGCCAAGGCCTGGGCCCTCGCCCACATCCAGCTCACCCCCGACGAGGCTGCGCGGCTGCGCGGCATCCCCGTCACCTTCATGCGCGACCTCGGCTTCTTCTTCGAGCCCGAGCCCGCCACCGGCCTCTTCAAGGTCTGCGCCGAGGGCGCCGGCTTCTCCAACTTTGTTCCCGGCCTCGGCCTCTCCGTCGGCGCCTCCGTCGAGGACAGCGCCCTCCTTCCTCCTGCGGCCGAGACAAAGATGCGCCGTCTGCTCGCCGAAGCCCTGCCCGCCCTCGCCGATCGCCCCTTTATCGACGGCCACCTCTGCTGGTGCGCCGATACCGCCGACAGCGATTATGTCATCGATGCCGTCCCCGGCACCTCCGGCCTCGTCGTGGCCACCGGCGACTCTGGCCACGGCTTCAAGATGCTGCCCGTCGCCGGCAAGTGGATCCAGGACGTCGTCGAGAAGGGCTGCCAGGACCTCCCCCGCTGGCGCTGGAAGGAAGGCTCTGATGCGAGAGGCGAGGACAAGCACCGCTCTGGAAATATGGTCGATATAAGGGACATCAAGGCGCGGATATAGAGACGAGAATGAAATCAAATGAAAATATACAAGATGGATGGCCATACATGGAAAAGTGTACAGTTCTGTTGCTTGCTTGCAAACTTGGCCTTGACCTACATTACGTTTGCTCCCGTTCAGTCAATCACGACAATCTCCTTTGCTCCCTCGGCCTTCTTCGCCTCCGGATTGACGTTTTCCTTGTCCTTGTCGTCCGGATGGTCATTCTCCTTGTCCTTGTCGCCCGGATGGACGTTCTCCTTGTCCCTGTCATCCGCATTCTCGCCTTCGTCCTTGTCTTCCTCCGCTGCCACAGCTGTGGATCGCTGCCTCTTCTGTCCAGCAACGGGAATATGCCGGGAGACCTGGCACGTCTCCTTCGTGTCACCTAGGCGATTGCAGCAGTCCCATCTGTAGCCCTCGGGGTACTCATTGCGCAGCTCGTCGCTGTCGATGATGCCGTGGCAGTCTTCGTCGTGGTCTGCCCAGAAATCGCCGTCAAAATACGGCTCCATCCAGCCTGTGTCCCTCCTTGTCAGCACAATCCACCAACCTCCCGTTGTCCAGTGCCTCAACCGAGCCACTCACCGTTGTGGAAGCGGCAGGCCAGCTCCGAGTTCTCCTCTTCGGTATAGAAGCTCTTGCACCGTTTGCAAACTAGCAGGTCTTCGTCCCTCCCTTTGCGCTTCGTGCCGTTGCCCTTCTTCTGCGCACCCTCGTGCTTCTCGATCAGCTTCAAGGCCTTTTTCTTGACGAGCCTATCTTCGCAGAGTGCAATCAGCACAAGGTGAGCGGTATGGTCGGAAATCTGCATTATGGATCCCATCTCGTCCACCTCCTCCTTGCTGGCTTCAGTTGATGCCAATGGCTGAATGTTGGAGTGCCCACGACCGGAGTTGGCCACGGGAAGGATATGGGCAGCGCCATGCGGTGAGTCGGCTGACAGATATGCCCAGTGACAGTTGCTATCTTGTTGTTTGTGGTGCGATGTTGTGTTGACTTCCCTACGCGTCGCGTCAAATCCACCGCCACTTTACCCTTGCTATTTATGTGCACGGTGTTTAGCACCGGCCCTCACTGTGTTGCATTCGGACTTCGAATTCTGTTCAAGCTGTTTTTTGTAAACTGTGCATTTGAAGGCTTACGAGTGCGACAGGAACACATGCATTGATATCTTACATTTCATCCAGCAAAAGAGCCGATATGTCTAAAGCCGTAGATGTCTCTGGTGTCAGCCACAGCCTTTGTTATGGCCGTTTTCTGATAAAAACAAACTCTGTTTGTTCATCGTTGTGTTCGCTGATGCGCTCCACGAATTTACCATGACCTGATCGCCTTATCCACAGCATTTCCCAAATGCCGGTATGCTGCATCTTCAAGTGTCATACATCACTAGATATTCACATCAATTATCGACTCTAGCCCCAAAGTATCATATAATCGTCATCTGGACCGCATAGACACCGCATTTCCAGTCGCAGCCAGATCTGGATAAATAACCCTTTCAGCTTTCAGCTGAACCGCGTAAACTGATTGCCAATCAATCAAGGGCCAATCGGACTGCCGCTGGCCTCTTAACGTTGCAATGCGGCTATTATAAGTGTACCTGTTTGAAGTGTCTAAGCGAGAAGACTCGCAAGTACTAGTACATGTATTGCGCTATGGGACCCACCCTTAAAGTATGGTGCATACTATCCTCAGAAGTACCTAGACAAGAGCAACCGTCTCCGCTCAATCTGACAGGAACACATCTTGCATGCACTTGTCCTTATTAGTAGCACCAGTCTTCCCTGTAAGAAGCATATACGAGCAGGAACCCAACTAAAAAAACCAATTAAGACAGAGCTTGTGCTGCAAGTCGGTGCCAAGAAACGCCGTGTCTAAAACGTGCATTAGCATATGCATCACGAACAACTCATCCCGCCGTCGGCTTCCACGCTCTACGAGCAAATATTTTCTCCTCTTCTCACAACGAGAGGACAGGTCGCCACGTCGACACGCACCATGTCTCTTCTCATCCGTCTGTTCTGGCACGCTGTGGCCCTCAACTTGGTTGTTGGCGTTGCCAACTGCGACGAGTCGTATGCTTCCTTTCGCGAGCAGTGTCTGTCGTTTCGGCCGGAGACGTTGATCTACAACTCTACCTTGACACGTCTCGAGCATGTTAGCAACGGCACGACAATAGAGCTTGCCGACAATGTCTCTTCGTGCAACCGGCCGTCTCAGGCGGTTGCAGAGGACATCTGTCGAATCGCGCTCCAGATTCCAACGTCTTACCGGTCCAGCATCAGCTTCGAGCTATGGCTCCCGCGCACATGGGAGGGTTCGCGGTACTTGGCAACGGGCAACGGTGGAATTGACGGATGTGCGTACACCTCTGGATTTCCAAAAAAAAACAGGGAATTGAGCCAAGGCACACTAAAAGTTCACCAGGCATCAAATATGAAGATCTTGCCTACGGAACAGCCCATGGCTTTGCCTCTATGGGGACCAACAACGGCCACAACGGCACGACCTGTATTACCATGCTGAATAATTCAGACATCGTTGAGGACTTCTCGTACAGAGCGTAAGTTGTCTGTCGCCCAAGCAGAGCAAAGAGCCAAGCTGACCATGGATTGCAAAGGCTTCACACTGGCACCAAATCAGCCACCAAACTCATCACAGCCTTCTATGGAACAGCTCCCGCGCGCAGCTACTACCTTGGCTGCTCGCTTGGAGGCCGCATGGGCATAAAAGCGGCCGAGGCTTTTCCTGATGACTACGACGGCATTGTTGCTGGGTGTCCCGCCGTCGATTTCAATCATCTCCAGGGCGAGAGAGCCATGTTTTATCCAATCACGGGCAATTCGAGCTCGGCAAACTACATCAGCATCGACACGTGGACGGGGCTGATTCACAACGAGGTGCTCGACCAATGCGATGGCATCGATGGCGTTGTCGATGGTATCATCGAGGTTCCGGACAAATGCTTCTTCAATCCGGGCACTCTACTCTGCAACGACACCCAGACGGAGAGCTGCCTCGGTGCTGAGCAGGTTCGGCAGCTGGAAGCAATATACGCGCCGTACACTTACCCGAATGGCAGCCTGATATTCCCGCGGATGAACCCCGGCAACGAACTACAAGCCGTAGCGAAGCTGCTGGCCGGCGCACCGTTCAGCTACTCGGAGGACTGGTTCCGCTATGTGGTCTACGGCGACCCGAGCTGGGATCCCAGCACCTACAACACGGATGATGTTCGCTACGCAGATGAGCTGAATCCGTCCAATATTCGCACCTACCCACAGACGCTCCCCGAATTCAAGGCCCGCGGAGGGAAGCTGATCAGCTACCACGGCGGCCAAGACAACCAGATCACGCAGTTTAACACCAGGCGCTTTTGGGACCGAATGGCCGAGGCCGACAACACCTTGCAGGACTACTATCGGTATTTCCGCATCTCTGGCATGTTCCACTGTAACTCGGGTCCTGGCGCCTGGGCCGTGGGCCAAGGCGGAGGCTCACCTGCCAATGGGGTTCCTTATGAGCCCGAGTATAATGTTCTGGCAGCCATTGTGGCATGGGTTGAGCATGGCACCGCGCCCCAGAGCCTGACTGGAACAAAGTTTGTCAACGACAGCTACACCAAAGGCATCGACTTCCAGCGTACCCATTGTCTGTATCCCAAGTCACAGACCTACATTGGCGGAGACTACAAGCAGCCTTCCAGTTGGCAATGTCAATAGTACATGTTTGTTTGTAGCTATCATCTAGTAAGAAACTTCAGGAGGCCATGAAAAATAGGCCCCCAGAGTGAATAAGAGACGCCACAGGTCGACGGACGAATAATTCAACTCCACTCTTCCGTATTGCGAACAAACTCGCAGTAGAAGCCACCAAGCCATTAAAACAGGTTCTCGTTCTGGTTGATCTCCTCGGCCAGCTCCCAGTAGAAGCGTAATGGCGCTGGATGCGCCTGCATATCCGTGATGCCGATGGACGCAGGATCGAGCGGCGTGTTGCTCTCTTTGCCGCTCTTATTGCCATCTGTCACGTAGCAGCCGTTTTTTACATTGACCAGCGGCACCTTTCCCAGCGACGCCTCTGCCAGTCCGTCGATGTCGGCCACGGAGCGCACGCCAGAAAAGTCGCCGGCCAGCGTCGAGGGCTCCTCGTACAGCACAAAGAACGGCAGGTCGTTGGCTGCATAGTCCTCGGCAGACACCGGCGTGGGTGGAGCGGGGCGGCCGGTGACGGCCTGGAAGCTGGCACTGTTGAGGATCTGCACGTGGAACGTGGTCGTGGTCGTCTTGCGGTAACCGGTGTGCTGCGGAAGCGGTACAATGTTCTGCTTGATGAAGCCGCCGGCGGCTAGCGACATTTCGGAAGGCAGCGCCTGGCCGCCTCCGTACAGCCTCGCGATCAAGTGAATCATAGATCCCTGTGCTGTAGTTAGACGCCCATAGTATAAGAAGGAAGCAAGGATTGTCGATACATACGTCGCAGATTTTATAATATGCGAGCGTCTGGCCATCTTCAGAACCGTTAGCAACTCCCCATGACACAGCTCACAGCCGCCGTACCTTCTAACTGCTGTCCACCAAAAACAAAACGTTGGTTGTCGATCGAGGTGCCTTGTACAGAACTGATCAGCTCTTTGACCATCCGCACGGTGGAGCCCTGGAAAACAAGGAGACTTTTAATCTTCCCCTTGGAGTTCTGGATAAAGAGAGTCATGGTCTTTTGGCTACCGGGAAAGTCGAGACGGGTGACTTCAAACTGCAGGCCGCCCGTGGTCTCCTCGCCTGTGACCTGCAGCTCGACTGCGTGTCCCGAGTGCATCGGCATGGCCACGAACTGGCGCACCTTGCCAGGTTCCACAGCAAGGCCGTCCAGCCAGAGCTGATAGGGCGCCACCACATAGTCCTGGAGGTTCTGTTCGCGGCTCAGACGCGTGCGACGGCGCAGAAGCGTGGCAGCCGTCTCGACGAGGGGCTCGCCGGAGACTGCGTTGACACCGCCGACGTAGATCTTGATGGCGTAAGTGTGCCTCGAGGAAAAGGAGATGTACATGGCTTCGCGTTCTGGGACGGCTGTGAGTATCATCATAGAGTCGCAAACAAGATGGTGAAAGTTAGCCGTACGATACATGGGAAAGAAGAGGCCACCCTTGGCAGCCATGCTGTGTGGGAGAGAGTTGAGATATTTCTTGGTCTCGAACAACGGAAAATGTCCCATGGATGGTGGGAGGTCGCCGGTACTCTTGTTATCGGGCATGCGCAGCGTCCGGTGGAATTCGATTCTCAGGTCATCGATGTGGACGACCTCGGAGGTCAGCTTGACGTCGGGCGTCCACGGCGTGAGTTGCTCGGGCATGATTGAGGGCAGTGTTGATGAGAAGAGAAAGAGGGAAAAGTGTAGTTGCTCATTTTTTTTTTGAGAAGAAAGGTCCTGGTTTTATCGGTGATTGTTTGCTTGACAGCTTCACTTCTTTGTCAGCTGGTCAGTCAGTCAGTTCACTCTGTTTGGCGAACTTCACTGGATAGGCAGTCACACCACTCCACACCCCTTTCGGGTCTCTTTATTTACGTGGCAGTGATCTATAGGGCTGTGGCCAAAGAGGATTGGCACGACTGAATGCAGGAGCAAACGAAGTCGGTCTCGTAGAGCGTCTCGGTCGGTTCACTGCTTCACCATTAAGCCTCAACATATCCCTCCAAGGAAAGAATGCAGGTAGCCCAAGCTGTCACTAACACTCCCGTTTCAGAAACGTTTAGTACTTCGCTATCGACTTGGTACCCAGTTTCAGCAGTCTACGTGTTTGTCGGGATCTGCGGCGGATAACGGCCGCCCTTGACTTCAAACTTGCCGATAATGTCGTCGATAGCGTCCATCTCCTCGTCCGAGAGGTCGACAAGCTTGAGGTTCTCTTCCAGCCGCTCAACCGTCGTGGTGCCCGGCAGCGGGATGATGGTCGGCATGCCAGGCCGCCGGGAGAGGCAGCGGACCCAGTTGATGGCCAGCTGGCTGGTCGTGCAGCCCTTGTTCTTGGCCATCTTGGCGATCTGCTCGCCCCGCTTCAGGTTCGCGGGTAGATTCTCGGGCGAGAAGCGCGGAAACAGCTTGGACATCGAGGGGGAGATGTCCTCCTGCGACTTTACGTGGCCGGTGAGCAGGCCGCGGCCGATGGGGGAGTAACTGGAGAGTCAGCGAGGATGGGGACGGAGAGAAAGGCAAGACGACATACGCAATCAGGGGAATTCCGTATTGGGCGCAAGCTGCAGCCACGCCGTTGGTGAGGACGTCGGGCGTCACGATGCTCAGCTCGACCTCGACGGCCGCGATCTTGGCGATCTTGGCCACGCGGTGGATGGTCTCGGCGCGCACCTCGGTCAGGGAGATGTGGCCGAACTGGCCCTCCGCTATGAGCTCCTGCAGCGCCTCGACCGACGTCTCCCAGGGCGTCACGCCGTCCTGCCGGGCGAGCTCAAAGAGGTCAATGGTCTTGCGGCCGCGCAGCTGCTCCACGCAGTCGTTGACTGAGCGCCGCACGTTGGCCGGCGAGCTGTCGAAGCGAAACGTGTTCGGCTTGTCGGTCCCGCCCTTGATGCTGAGCACAACCTTGTCGGCATCCTCGGGGTACTTGGCAAAGTACTTTTCCAGGAGCACGAGGCTGTTGGCCGCTTCGGGCCCGTAGAACTCGCCGCCGTTCCAGAAGAGCGCCTGCAGCCCAATGGCGCGCCGCAGAACCGCAAACGCCTGCTCCTCGGACACGCCGTTGCCGGGACGCGTAAGACCTATCCGGAGGCATGAGGTCAGATTACAGGAGAGTGTAGAAGGAGGAGAGAAATCGGCGGCGCACAGCTACTTACTCATGAGGCCAACGCCAATGGGGCCGACCTCTCTTCCGATGATCTTGGCCATGGTTTTCTGAGTGTAGCTGATGCGTTTTCAGTCTGCTATGGCGATATACGAGGGGCCATGAGCAGAGAACTCGAAACTCTAGAGCTTCTTATACGCACTTCCTGTGACGTCAGCAAAAAGCTAAGTCCGATGGCAGCGAAACGCTGCCTGGATTTAGCAGATTTATGCGTTGTGGAAAAGAGCGGCGCGACGATGGTAGCAGCGGCTACCGTTTGGGACGACTACCAGCACACGGAGGTTAGGTTTTTGTTCCGATCTCCGGATCCTGGCTGCCTATCCTCATTGACAGTAGATGATCTGAGGCACCCCTCGGGTTGTTGTTGATGGAGATGCCGACGTTTATGGCCTGGCGTCGGACTAACTAGCATCATGTATTTCTGCCACGATGACTGTCTTGAACACAGACGGTGACGGCCGAGAGGAACCTGCAATTCAATCCCCGCCACCCAATGTGCCCGTCCCGAGTAGGATCAGGAAGGACGGCTCGAGATAAGGCGCGGGTCATACTAATCCTTTCTCGAAGTTATGGTGCACGTAGCAATTCTGCTACCTTGTCATTGTATGTCTATACGGTATAAAGATGAGAGTTGCTAATTGTACCTTAAAAACTTGCTATCGGCACCTTAATCCATCAATAATGGCAAAATTCGGTATTGAACGTTGTTGCTGTTGCTTTTCTCGCTGGAACTCAAGAACTTTCTCTCGTAATACAGCCATCTCTCTGTCATCACCCTTCGTTGCGTTCGGTTTCCTTTCTGTATTTTTCCGCGGGTGCATATATGCACTCTCGTCCTCGTTCTGATCGAGCTTGTTGTGTCGGGGTAGGGATGCAGATGGAGGAGGTGACAGCGGAGATGGCTGCGGCGCTCTCGTTGCAAAAGGCAGAAAGGATGGCAGCTGTGCTTGGTAGCCATATGATTCTGGCTGTCGTGCAGCCAGATTTGTGTGGACCATCTGCCCCACAGGCACATATCGTCTGTTCGGTCCTGATTGCTGTAATCATCCCACGGAGTATAGCCATTGTACGGATAATAGTCGCCACTCCAACTTTCTGTTGATAAGGGAAGGGAGTTGAGATTCTGATGTCAGTTGCGATGTAACGGATTCCTGGAATTCCTGGCCTTTGAAAAGGCCGAGCACATGGTGGGTTCGTGTGGCGGTCTTGTTGTTGTCAACGAGGACGACACGGCCCGTCTGGTCGATAACACATTCAAACGCTACCTGCACACGGCAGGCAAGGACATTCTCGACAACGGCAATGCGACACTCGCGCAACATTGCCTAGTGTATCTTCAACGGCTACCAGTAGATGCCGGGACTTCTTCCTTTCCTTTCCTTTCCTATGCCGTCGACTATTGGGGCTACCATGTCCACATGAGCGGTCTCTCAAGCAGGCACCCTGTCTACACCCTCGCTAAAAAACTCCTGACCGACACCCCCAGACTGGAGTTCTGCGTCCGAAACATGAGCCATCCCAAGATCTCCGGCCAAGGCGCCGTGTCGGCCTTGCACATTGCCGTATATTTCGGTTCGAAGATTCTGGTTAAATTCCTGCTTTCCAGTAATTTCAATATCAACAAAAAAACGGCTTCCGGCTGGCCAGTGTTGCATTGGGCCGTTTTCTTCCAGAGGTTCAATGTTCTCCAGTACCTCATCAGCCAAAATGCCAACATCAACGCCACTGACGGAAAAGGGTGCACAGCTCTCCAAATCGCGGTCAAGGGGGCTGATATCTCCAGTGCTGAGCTTTTACTGATGGCGCAGGACAGTCGCCCTCCAAACAGTACTGGTGACGGCCACGCCAATATCGTTAATTGGAAGAGCAAAGCAGACTGGACGCCACTGCGACGGGCAGTCGACAATGGCCACATCCGTATGGTAAACCCATGCACGGGAAAAAGCGGGTGATTGAGTTGCTGATGGATGCTGGTGCCAATCTGAGCAGGCCAGACTCCAACGGCCTCACACCAATCATGTATGCATTCCGCTATGGATACTCTGACGAAGCGATGATACTGCGGAATGCCGGCGCAAGATTCCATACCAAAGACAAGGTTGGCCACCGCACGCCGTTGCAGGTGGCCGTCCACGACTCGATGCACTAGAAAGAAACATCGCTACTTTCATTGTTGTTCGGGGATGACGGCGTGGCTGACGTGGATAAAACTAAGCATTCACCTCTACACGTGGCCGCGGAGGTAGAAAATCGGCTTGCCATACAGCTGCTTCTCGATAGAAACGCAGACATGAATGTGCAAAATAAGCTCGGCCGAACACCCTTGCATGGCGCCGCCCTTTATGGACGGACAGCGGCCGTCCGTCTTTTGCTGCAGCGCGGATCGAACCGGATCATCGCAGACAGCAACGACCAGACACCCCTGCACTGCGCAGCCTCGGAGGGCCACACGCGCACTGCAGCGGCTCTGCTTTCTGGCCTGGAGGCCGAGGCTGCGGCGGCATATATCAACCGGCCAGATATGTACGGCCAGACCAGCTTGCACTTTGCTGCGCAGAACAACAAGGTTGGGGTTGTCACTCTGTTGTATAAAGCAGGGGCCCAGATCAATCACAAAGATCAAAGCGGTAGGACCGCATTGCATCTGGCCCGTCACACAGATGTCGTAAACGTTCTCTGCGGAAACGACGATCCTTCTCCCACACCCACAAGACGCCCGTCGAGACCCTCCGGCTCAGCCCGGGCAAATCATCGGCCGCTCCAGTAAGCCTGGTTTCCGAACTGTGGGTGGTCCACGTCCTGCACGCCATACTGGTGATACGCAGCCGCAGGATCCACGAATACAACTTGGCTGCCCGGCTCGAAGGATACAAGTGAGAGGGATTGGCCAGTCTACCCTCCACTTGCCACTAGAATAACCTTGCCCGACGCACCCTCCCTTTAATCAGTTACATGAGTATTTTCTACTAGTTTCTTCTTTCAAGTTAAACAGCACAAATGGAGAAATAAACTACGTTGCGGGTGCATTTGGCCATGACGGCCCGTGCCTATAGTGCTTTCATTAGTTGTATGAGGAGGAGCACGTCAGCTCTTCGAGAAGATACTTCTTCGGGATTCCATGCTACAAATGCTCACATCTCGTAATTGTGCACGTGCAAAATGGAGTCAACCCAGAATCAAAACAGACGTACAAGCTCGCATTGCAAGGCCAGATAAATGGCTTTCTAAAAACAACTAATCCCACAACTGCTATTGGCCATCAGGATGCGCCCAGAAATTCCAGTGCCTTGTGCAGCTCGCGCACCGCCGTCGTGACGTCCTCAAAATTTAGCGCTGAGATGGCCCACTTTGCGTGTTTCTGCGCGCTCGCCATGGCCGCCTCATCCACTACTACGGCAGCAGCAGGAGCCCTCTGCGGCTGTGGTGGTGGCGCCCGCGGCAGTGATGGTGGTGCGGACGGCGGTGGAAAGCCTGTGCCGGCCGCCGACGGTGTGGAGGTGTAGCCGGTGCGTGGCTGACCGTTCTGGGGCTGCTGGTGGTAGTATGGCTCCGGGTCTGGCTGCGGAGGTGCGGCTGGCAGAAACGTGGGCAGGACTGCTGGGGGGGATGGTGGCGAGGGCACGACGGGGACGGCATCGTCGCCCACAGGACTGGCCGGGTCAAAGGATGGTGCCGATGGTATCGTCGGCGTTGTGTCGTCGGTCTGGGCAGCAACAGCAGCAGGAACGTCGGGCAAGTGCAGGGCGCCGTCGTCGTCGTCGTCGTCTGTCTCGTCTTCGATGGTGACCGGCCGTGGCGCAGCGGCTGCCGGTGTCGGGCCGGGCGACAGGCTGAGGCTGTCAATGCCGCCGCCCGCGTCCTGGTCCTCCTCCTCGTCCAGACGGGGGTTCGACTCGTTGGGGTCCTTGCCCTCCTTGAGGGCCTTCAATATGCGTGCCGCGTTCCACTTGGCGTACTTGATCTTCTGCAGGTTCTCCTGCTCGGGCGGCCCCCAGATGGTGATCAGGCCGAAGAACGAGGCCGCGGCGTCAAACGTGTTGGCCGTCATCCTGTGCCGTCGTTCCGTCAGCAGCGCGTCCCTCTTCCCTCTCCTCCCTCTCCTCCCTCTCCTCGCCCGTGTACGCTCCTGTCGAGAAGAAGCACTCACGCTGTCACCTTGTTGGCCCGGACGACGCGCTGCGCCCGGTCGAGCGTCTCCTGCGCAAACTGCTCCACGTAGGCCTGGCCGGCCGTGTCGTCGAGGATCGCGTCTTCGCCGGCATGTTCCGATTTCGTCTGTCTCTGGTCAGCATGTCGGCCACTCCACCTCTCTGCTTGGTCGTCAGCCTCTCGGACTTGCCTGCTCCAGTTTGTCCATCAGCTGCGTGCTGTAATCAAGAATGTCGGGGCTGCTGCTGTGCAGACCCTTGGCGAGGATCTGCTTCAGCACCCAGTAGTCGCCTGCGCACCTCGTCAGCACCTCGTCGCGGATGCCAGAGCACAGCGAAATCAGAGCGCATGCATACACCAATAGGCCACGATCGGCTTCACGGATTGCAGCTGTGCCGCGCGCGTGGCCGTCTTGTAGATGTTCGGGTCGGCCTGCCGTAGGCTCGCGGGGGCTTCGTCAGCCATAACGGCGAATGGAGGATGGATGGAGACGGGTGGCAGAGAGGATGCGCAATCAAGAACGAAAACCAGATGTGAGTTTTGTGACAAGAATAAGCGCAGAAAGTCCAATTGGCTGGCGACAGGAAGCTGCGACACTGATTATCATGGCAGCCTGGAGAGTCAGACAAGCCACAAATCCCCGCCAATTAGCGACCCCGCCAAGGCGGAAGCTTCAGCCACACAGGCACCATCGCTGGAGGCTTAAGCTCCCCACAGAGGCGAATCTGGAGGATTCCTTGCCACAGCTGCTTCCACGCTGGCCTTTTTGCGAAACTCGTTGTTCGTCAGCAGCACCTGCGTCTCTCGACTGTCACCCCTGCGCTTTATTATGCTGGATCGCCTTTCGTCCCGTTGAGCATGGAACCCTTGCGCCCATAATTCTCACTCAGTCTGCTTCCATCTCCTCTCGTTTTCCCCCACATTCCAGGTCCATATTTCCAATCCTCGATCGACGTCTTGCAGCTCGCGCAATGCACAGCACTGCGTCTCTGTCGGCAGTGGCAATTGCCCTGCTCTCCGTCCTGCCAGCCGCCCAGGCCGGCATCTACACCAAAGGCTCGCCGGTCCTGCAGGTCGATGCGAAGAACTACGACCGGCTGATTGCCGAGTCCAATCATACCACTGTACGATGATGCCAAATTTCCTTATTTGCAACCTGCTCTCATTGTCTATCTTGCTCTCCCACACTGGACTCACACGCATTTGCCCGCGTCTTCTCCAGATCCTCGAATTCTACGCACCCTGGTGCGGCCACTGCCAGAACCTCAAGCCCGCCTACGAGAAGGCGGCCCGCAGCCTCGACGGCCTCGCCCACGTGGCAGCCGTCGACTGTGACGACGATGCCAACAAACAGTTCTGCGGCATGCACGGCGTCAAAGGCTTTCCCACGCTGAAGATTGTGCGCCCCGGGAAGAAGGCTGGCCGGCCGGTGGTGGAGGACTACCAGGGACCGAGGACGGCCACCGGTATCGTGGATGCGGTGACAGCCAAGATCAACAACCACGTCACCAAGGTGACCGATGCCGACGTCGACACCTTCCTCGCAAGCGGCGGCAGCAAACCCAAGGCGCTCCTCTTCACCAAGAAAGGGACTACCGGCGCTCTCCTCAAGAGCATCGCCATCGACTTTCTCGACGTCCTGACCGTTGGCCAGGTGCGCGACAAGGAGGCCAAGACGGTGGCAAAGTTTGGCGTGGAGAGCTTCCCTGCTCTCGTTCTCGTCCCGGGCGGTGGTGCAGAGCCGATCACGTACGACGGAGAGCTGAAGAAGGACGCCATGGTCAAGTTCCTCTCGCAGGCTGGTGCTCCCAACCCGGACCCGGCACCGTCGACGGCGAGCAAGAAGGCCAAGAAAGGAAAGGCAGCAAAGAGTCCGGCACCCAGTGCTGCGGATACCGAGACACAGACGCAGACAGCGACGACCACGGCGTCAGAGCAGACAGTGCCGGTCATTGTGGAGAGCGCGGTGCCGATCCCGACAATCAACACGCCCGAGAAGCTGAACAAGGAGTGCCTCCACGGAAAGGCGCACGCGTGCGTCCTGGCGTTTGTGCCGGTCACCCACGGCAACGGCGAGAGCATCGACAAGGCCAAGATCGTGCTGGACGAGCTGTCGGAGCTGGCCTTTAAGCACGCGCAGGGCAAGCGAAACCTGTTCCCGTTCTTTGCGCTGCCGGACAGCAACACGGGCGCAACCGACCTGGCGCAGGCGCTCGGCCTTGCGGGCGGCAACGTGCAGCTGGTGGCCATCAATGCGCGCCGAGGCTGGTGGCGGCTCTATGAGGACGCCGACTTCTCGCGCGAGAGCATCGAGAGCTGGATTGATGCCATCCGCCTGGGCGAGGGTGTCAAGAAGCAGCTGCCCGAGGGCGTCGTGGCCACGGCGGTGGAAGCCAAAGCCGGCGACAGCACTGCTGTGTCTGAGGAGGCGACGCCAGCAGCAACAGAGGAAGCGTCCGAGACAGCGGCCGACGAGATCAAGCACGAGGAGCTGTAGTGCCTGTGTTTGTGTTCGAGGCTGCGACGCGGTAAGGAAGGAATAGCAGAACACCGGCAAGTAGTTCGCAGCAGCCTGTTCCTGTAATGTAGTAAAAATGAGCAATTAGCAAGCAGTGGATATATAAAAGGGGGGGGGGGGGGAGACGAAGCCATACCATTTCCCAGAGAAATGCCAAACGCATCACGTCAATCGTGTCTTTTTCCCATCTTCTGGGTTCACTCCCGTTCTACCCTCGTCCGCCCGGCCCCCCTTCTTCCCTCCCTCCCTCTCTTCCCCCCTCCTCAGTTGTCAATCTCCATGGCCGACGCGTCCGCTTCGTCATCGTCGTCGTCGTCATCGTCGTCGCTGCCGGCAGCCGCGGCGGTCTCGCCGTCCTGGAGGACGAAGCGGGCGCCGGCGTCGCGAACGACCTTGTCGAGGATGGCGCGGACCTGCTTGCAGCCGTCGACGGCGACGGCGAGCATGCCCTCGAGGCGGGCGGCCTGGACGCGGCTCTCGCACACGAGGGCGGCGACGCGGTCGGAGGCACCGAGCGTGGCCACGGTGAGGCCGGGCAGCTCCTGCTCCTCCTGCAGGTTGAGGTCGAGCAGGGGGTCGGCGGCGTCGTCGGCGGCGGCGTAGCTCGACGAGCTGCCGGCCGAGCAGGCCACCACGTAGTCGGCCATGGGGATGCCCGCGTCCACGGCCGCCAGCGTGGCCGCGTTGATGAGCGCCGCCAGCAGCGAGCCGTCCTGGCTGAGGACGTGCAGGCTGATCGTGATGGCGCTGCGCGGGTACAGGTGCGTGTGCAGCACCGCCGCCAGCGTCCGCGACACGGTGGCCGCCATCTCCTGCGTGCGTCTGTCGGTCAGGGCCCGGCACGGGAACTTGCACAGGAACTTGCACATCTCGCGCGCAACCACTCACTTGTCTTGCCGGCTGCGTCGCTGCCGGTTGACCGAGCTGAAGCCCGCCACCACAATGTTGACAATCACCTCGGCGTCCTTGGCATCACCACCACCGCTGCCGCCCCCGCCCCCGCCGCCGCCCATCCGTGTCCGGCTCTGCCCAACCTCGCTCGGCCCCGTCAGCACACACATGACCTTGGTGTTGCCCATCTCCAGGTAGCTCGAGCCGTCGGCGGCGGCCTGCGTGCGCACCTCAGCGTGGCAGCGCCGCAGCTCGTTCCAGCGGCGCCCGTCCACGCGCAGAAGCGCCAGCGAGTATGTCGACGTGTCGAGAGGCATGTTCCGCGATGCTGATGGGAGGGCAAACAAAAAAACGTTGCCGGCTGCAGACTGCTGCTGTCGATGTCTAAATTCTTTTTTTTTTAGACCTGAATTGCAAGTGGGGCACTCCCAGTATGCCCCACTTTTTGGAACTGGTTGAACGGCCTACCGCTTCACTGTCCAGTGCAGAATTTAAAAAAAATTGATGGGCAAAAATAAATCCGTTTTGAGATTGCAACTTGCAACTTCCGGGAGTCGAACCCGGAGCCTACGCATGGGAAGCGTAGATGTTACCGCTACACCAAAGTTGCTCATCGGATTGTGTTGAAGACGTGTCGACAAGAACAAACAGGAGAGAGCGTGAAGCAGCGGCCGCATCAACAGAAAATACAAACCAGTGCAAAGACGACAAAGAGCGTAACATAATGCAGTAAATGTATTCGCACACAAAAACTAAATAAAACAAACCGCTTGGTTAAATCCTGAAAAGTAAAATATCCCCAAAGACAACGTCAAACTCCCAACGCCAGCAGTAATGCACCCCAGTCCTCTCCCTGCTGGCACTCATCGGCGCGGCCGGATACGCACCAGTGCGAGAAAGCGCCGGCGCAATCTTCCGGATGGAGGTTCCGTTCGCGCCGGCTCCGTCGTGGGCGCAGAATCCTCGTTTGAGGGCTGGACAGGGCCCAGCTTCTCGATCACACTGTCGAGGTGCGCCAACATGGCGCGATGGCCGACGATGCCGCTGAGTGTCAGATTAAAATCCAGTGAGCATTCATATTGCACTTCGTGGTCCTCCAATTCCCATTTTAGTAGCGGATAGCTTGCTTCAACCGCGCAGTATGTGATCCGGTGATCCTGGTCGCCGTTGTCGTCGTCGTCGCCGTCATCGCCGTCGCCGCTGTCGACCAGGGTCTCCACGTCCGAGGTATCCGGGCCGCAGGGGTGGATCAGATGGCCCTTGCATATAGCACAAGTGTCAACCGGATCGACAAAGCGGACGCGGCGGATGCTTAGCTCGGCAGGTGTGGTGGCAGAGCTGGCTGCCTCGGCGCCGGCCTTGGCCGCTTGGCAGCCCGGGCAGTGGAGAGGCAGCCCCCCGTTTTTGCCATCGTCCAGCTCGGCCAGTAGCGTGTTGCGGGGCAGGCCGAAGCCAAGTTTTCGATATGATGGCGCAGGCGTGGGCGGGCGGTCCGCGACAGACTGCGATCGCGGGAGAGACTGGCTCCGGAACAAGCCCCGGGACAGGGCGCTGGGATGGTGCGCGCGCACCAACCGGTACCAGCCGGACGACGGCTCGGGATACAGTGTTACCGCGGCCGGGGCCAAGGAGCCGCGAATCAGGTAGGTGCGGTTGGGGGCCATGGTGTGTTGTGCTTGGCAAGGAGGGATAGGGAAAAGGAAAGGGAACAGAGGGGGGGGAGGAAGGGGGAAGGACGGGAAAAATATATCTTACTGTGAGAGCAGGGTGAAATTGCGTTCCGAAATGGGGTTCTGGAGATGTGATATGTCGCTTGGAAGGATTTGCTGTGGCGATAAACATGAGATACAGCCCACAACATGGAACGGCTTCTGCAAATTTATATGTCTGCAGGCGGCCGACGACAAGAAAGGGCTTACAATGCATCCAGCAGCCAAAGACGACGACAGAGGAGTAGAATGAAAGGTGGGTTGTGAACACGTTTGGACAAAGCCACAACGAACACCTCGCCATCTGTCCATTATCCTGTTCTTTGTAAGTTTGCTGCATTGTTGTTCTTGTGTCAACCTTGACGCGTTCAGTTCAAAGGAATTTTCTTGTCAATGCGTTGTGGCATCGCTGGCAATGAGATATTCAGGACATGATGAGAGCCTCAATATGTTTCGATGGGGATATGAAAGGCCGCTGAGGTCAGCAGGCCGTCAAGGTTCTCGGGCAGCCCAAGGCAGGTGCGACACAGAAGTTACAAGCACTGCACTTTCCGCGTGGATCATCCAGCTTAGTCGTAGCATTCATTTATTTCTGACCAACTTCCTAATAATTCTTCATGAATACCATCCAGTGATTCTGTCTAATGTACATACACACAATGCTTTTGTGGCCCGCCCTGGCGCCCACCCTGGCGCCCACCCTAGCGCCCACCCTACTCGCGCATGTCGACGACGACCTTGAAGCGGGCCTTGCCCGAGTGCAGGCGCTCAAATGCCTGATCAATGTCGGAAAACTTGTACTTCTCGATGAGGGTCTTGACGCCGTGGTGCTGGGCAAAGGCGACGGCGTCCTGCGAGTCGAGGGCGTGGCCGGAGGGCCAGCCGGCGAGTTTGAGCCCGCGCACTACCATGGGCGTCATGTCGACGGTGACGCCGGGCACGGGGCTGAGCACCAGCAGCGTGCCCAGGGCCTGCAGGCCGCCGAGCAGGCCGCCGACGATGGCGGGGTTGGGCGCCGTGCAGATGATGACGGCGGCGCCGCCGCGCTTCTGCAGGGCGGCGGCGGCGTCCTCGACGCTGGTGTCGACGTACGCGAGGGCGCCCAGCTCCGCCGCGTACTCGCGCTTGCTGTCGCCCGACGACAGCACGACCACGTCATAGCCCATGGCGCGGCCGTACTGCACGGCCAGGTGGCCGAGGGCGCCCAGGCCCTGCACGGCCACGATGGCGCCCTGCTCGACGTGCAGCTTGCGCAGGCCGTTGAAGACGGTGACGCCGGCACACAGCAGCGGCGCCGTCTCGACCGGGTCCGCGTCGGCCGGCAGCCGCACCGCCGCCTCGGCCCGCAGCCGCGCGTACTGCGCAAAGCCGCCGTCGCGCGTCACCCCGTTGATCTGCTCCTGCTCGCACATCTGGAACACGCCGCGCTGGCAGCTCCGACACGTCCCGTCGTGGCCGCCGTGCCACGGCCCCCCGATCCGGTCGCCGCTCGCAATCCCCGTCACCCCGCTGCCCACCGCCACCACGTCGCCCACCACCTCGTGCCCCAGCACCAGCGGCAGCGGCTTCTGCATCGGCCCCATGCCGTGCATCTGCACGTGCGCGTCGCTGCCGCACAGCCCGCACGCCAGCACCTTGATCAGCACCTCGCCCGGGCCCGGCAGCTCCAGCGGCAGCTCGCGCATCACAAGCGGCTTGCCGTGCTGCTCCAGCACGGCCGCCTTGTATGTCTTTGGGAGGGGAGCCATGTCGTGTGTTGGTGGCTAAGAACGGTGGGTGGCTGAGAACGGATGTGGATGTTTCTGATGGAGAGAGGTATGTACTCTTTGTTTCTTGTGAATCCTGGGTGAGAATGCGATACTAACAAGCAGATCAAGACCGCTCTAGAGGAATCAAGCCGCTTTATATGTCACAGATAGCGCCAAAGACCACAACGTCATTGCTGCCATCATGATCTTATCTATTGGTGGGACTGTTGTTGGCGCTGACCCGTGGCTTGTCGGTTTTATCTCTGCTTGGCTTGATCTAATTCCGATCGGAGCAGCAACGAAGGAATCTGCAGTTGCTGGCATTAGGCGAGTTAAAACTCTAATTTTAACTGCCCCACTCTGTCGTCCTCGCCTTCTCCCGTCCGGCCGGCGTTTGACGTAAAACCGGTACGGGCACACCTACGAGTGCACTACGTCCAGTCGAACGGCTCGAGCCAGAACCTCAACCGCAGCATTGTGTCTGACGATGCTTGGCATCGTCTGTCGTATTCGCGACGTATCAAGTTGCCGCCCACACTGTCGCCCAGGAGCTGACTGGCATCATGTTGGCCGGGCCCACTGTGAATATGGGTCCGGTGCAGAGTTTTCAGCCGTGCTGCACCTTTGGGCCGCAGTAGTCATAGTGATAGCTTCATAAAGCTTTTTACCACACATCATTACCAGAGTATGCCGGACCAGCCTGTCAAAGTCCGAGTTCAGGTACCCATGACACGTGCTCTGTGAATCAACCAGCAGGTTTCAGATGGACAGATACGTGCAGCGTGCCCACGTCCTTGATAGTGGTCGCCATGTGTCTCTCCTATTGCCAGGCCGGCGCATGCGGCGCATAATATGATGTCGTCTGGACAGTCATCCTATCTGCATGATAAACAGACCGCAAAATCGCCTCTGGTATGGAACCGACTGGCCAGTCGTTGTCAGTTGTGGATGCCAGAAGCCGGGCTCGAGGTTTTGGCCTTCGACGTGTTTAGTAAGCTTTTCGATGCTCGTACATGCAAGAATGCATGTGCAATTACAAGACCCAAAAGCCATGTATGAGTATTTATTGTCACTACCTCCCCACGTAGGGATTGGGTGATTTGCGTGCATTTTTCAATAACACAGTCGCGGGAACTAAAATCAGAATCACATCCCAAAGATGTCCGGCAGCCGTCGGCAATCCTGGTCCTCGATGTAATTTCCGTCAGACAGCTGGTACGCCCACACGGCGAGCTTGTTTGAGATGGCAGAGCGAGTGGCTTGAGTGATATCGAGCTCCGCAGTGCTTGTAGAACCCTGGGCGTGTCCTAGGAGGACGCCGTTCGCCCAGACGTGGTAAGCGCTATCGACACATTGACACGCAAAACCGGGCGGCCCCCTTGGGCACAACAAACGTCCGGTACTACATGCATGTCGGTTTGTCTGAGGGCACGAAATGAGACGTGGCTGGAATAACTACCAGATAAAGCTGTTTGCACAGACATGATGTGCAGCAATGCTCGAAAACGGAGCAAGAGGTTGGGATCAGCGTGAAAACCAGCGGGTCTTGGTGATAGCAATATATCATAAACTGCTATTAAACATCCTCAGCGTAAAGCCCAGTCATACCGCCAATGTATACCATGCGACCAAGTCCAAGGACGGAAAGTCCCTCTGTCCGTCCGCCAGCCAGTTTTCTTCCGCCACCTTCATCATGTGCCACTTGCAAAGGTACAGCATAACCTTGTAAGCCCCCCTGATACTGAGGCCGTACGGCTCTCGGCATATGTCGCAATCGTCATGCTTTTCGTCTTCGCTGTCCTTCATCAGCCGCAGGATGAACCGTAGGCAGTAGTCGGTGCCATCCCAGCTTGTGGTGTCTGAACGTGCGTCGAGATACTTGTTTTTCCTGTTTGCTTTTTTCTGCCCGAGGAACCGCTTTCGGAGTTTCTTCATGCTGGGCACGGCCGGCGGCTCGTATATCAGATACGAGCTGGAAAGTTGCCGGAACAAAGACGTCACCGTGGCGCCGCGCAGCCAGTTCTTTGTCTCTGCGACAGTCAAGTGCACCCGCGGCGCCAGCATCTGTTGGTCCACTTCTTTCAAATGGCTGCGGAACAGGGAATTCGGCCGGATGGGGTTGTTCCGAGCGACGATGTGGTACATTTTGGTGGTAAGATATGTGCCGAAAATATGGTATTATTGATTGCTACGAGAGATGCAAATCCAGAAATACAGAGTGGTTCAGCAACAGCTGAGAAGCTGTTCAGTGAACTTCAGACTGCGTCGTATCCAGCAGGAGCGGCTTTTGTGGAAGGGACGATAGGCGGAGGACATGGGCCGAGAGGCAGCGCGACCGAACAAGCGAGTCTGGACTTGGATAGAGGGCCGAGGCAACGAGTTGCCCATAACATTTTACGGAAGCACTTTCTCTCCGTCTCACCCACTCTGCTTATTAATGGTTAATGGCAAGGGCAGCGAGCAGGCTGCATCTCCTCGGCTCGGAAGGCATGACCGTCGCAGACCGAATCGGGTGCGGGGGAAAGCGCGGCGAGCTCGGCGACGCGACGCATTTACGACGAGGCAGGTCCGACCAACGAGGCGCCTGCCAGATAGCACCAACAAGCCGCCCTTGCTGTTTTGGTACATAAACCGAGCCTGACACCAGCTCCGAGAATCGACTGAGCAGACAACATCTCGAGCACATCATCGTCGCCGCTTTTTTTTTAGCCATGACCGCAGCCCGTCTCGCGCATCGTCTGTCGGCCGCCCTGCCGCCCCGCATTACATCATTGCCCGTCTTGGCATCCACTCCACCTGTGGCGGCCCGGACGCGGACAGGCTCTCGCGCACACATGGCTTCCGCGTCTTCGTCGGACTGGTCGGCGGCCCAGTACCTCAAGTTTGAGAACGAGCGCACGCGCGCCGTGCAGGACCTGGTGTCGCGGGTGCCGCTGCCGGGCGGCATGCTGCCAGCGACAGCGGCGGACGGGGCGGCAGCCACGGCAGCGCTGCGCATCGTCGACCTCGGCTGCGGGCCGGGCAACTCGACGCAGGTGCTGGTGCAGCGGTTTGCGGGCGCGCAGATCGCGGGCGTGGACGCGTCGCCCGACATGGTGGCGCGGGCGCGGGCGACGCTGCCGGGGGTGGCGTTTGCACAGGCGGACCTGCGCACGTACGCGGCGCCGGCCGACCCGCCGGCCGACCTGCTGCTGGCCAACGCCGTGTTCCAGTGGCTGCGGCTGCCCGACCGGCTGTCGACGGTGCTGCGGCTGCTGGCGTCGCTGCGGCCGGGCGGCGTGCTCGCGTACCAGGTGCCCGACAACAAGGACGAGCCGTCGCACCGGGCCATGGGCGACGTCGGCAGCGGCCGCGCTCCCGGCACGTCCGCCGACGACGTCTGGGTGCCGCTCCTGCGCGGCCTCGACGACCGCGACCCCATCGAGACGCCCGAGGCCATCTACGACGCCCTCATCCCCCACTGCGCCACCGTCGACGTCTGGCACACCGCCTACTACCACGCCCTGCCCGGCGGCGTCGACGACATCGTCGAGTGGCTCAAGGGCTCCGGCCTGCAGCCCTTTGTCCACGCCCTGCCCCAGGGCCCCGTCCGCGACGCCTTCCTCCACGCCTACAGGACCCGCCTCGCCGACTTTTACAAGCCCCGTGCCGACGGCTCCGTCCTCATCCGCTACCCTCGTCTCTTTGTCGTCGCCGTCAAGAAGTAGGCCGTCCGTCCGTCTGGCCATCTCGCCCCATTCATCTTCGCCACGTCTCGTCTCGTGGGAGCTGCGAGCTTTGGAAGGTTTGGAGGAACCGGATGTAATGCGTCTCTTTTGTCTTTAGTCTGTGCTTGCTGCGTCTTAATCCTGTTCATACGTGACAGGCCATGCGCCGCTGGTATCCCCCTACACTCTCAAAGCGCGGAAATAAATACAATCCAAATAACGCACAAATACAAATGTCCTTGCCCCAACGCATGCCCCTGGAAATGCGACTCACGCGTCTTCCTTCTTGACCACCTCCGTCTCGCTCGCATCCGGCGCGCCGGCCTTCTCCTCGACTAGCTTCTCTTCGCTTGCCTTCTCACCAGACGTCTCTCCCTCCTTCGTCGTCGTGCTTTCTCCATCATCCTTTTTAGACGGAGCCTCTTCTGCCACCTTCTCTGGCTTGTCTGCCTTGGGGCTGACTGCTTCGGGGGCCTTCTCTTCTGCCTTCTTCTCGCTCGGCTCGCTCGGCTCGCTCGGCTCGCTCGGCTCGGCAGCGGGCGTGGTTTCGACGTCTGCAGCACCGCTCGACGGAGCGCTCGCAGCCACCTTTGCATTGACCTCGCTCATAGCCTCGGCGCCGGTGTCGCTAGCGGGAGCAGATGTAGTCGTCGTGCCGGCCTTTCCAGCCTCATCGGATTCGACAGCCTCCACAGGAGTGACCTCCTTCTCGACAGCTTCCGTAGCCACAGCTGGAGCCTCTGATGGCACGCGGGCCTCTTCTACCGCGTCGGTCATTTCAACGTCTCCGTCCTCTGTCACTTTGTCCGTCATGCTCTTCTCCGCCGTGCTCTTCTCCGCCTCTGCGGCAGGAGTGCTGTCCTCTGCTGAGTCAGCAGAAGCAGCAGCAGCAGCAGCAGCAGCCGTGGCGCCATTTGCATTGGGAGAAGCAGAAGCTGGCTCGTCGTTCTTCGCTCCCTCTTCGCCGGTCGGTGGTGTCGTGTCTGCATCCTCCATCGCCACGTCGTTGGATTCCGGAACTTCCACCGTTGTCTTGACTGCCGCCTCTGCTGCTGCCGGAACATCGCTGTCATCCTTCTTGTTCGGCGTCGCCACTCCACTATCAGTGTCGTACTCCGCATGAGGGTTGCGGTAATCCAGGATTGACCTTCTGGGCGGCCCGTCGTAGTTCACTCCGTTGGCCCGTGCCATGTCTTCGTCGTCGCTCTCCTCAAACTCGTCTTGTCTGGCACGAGTCTTTTCCCACTGCCGCTGTGTTACCCTCGTGTCCTTGTTCTCGTCCTCGTCCAGGTCGTCCAGCTCGGCCTCCTCCTCGTCCGTCATACCCAGGCCGTGGCGAGGCACGTCCTGCATCTGCACCGATGGAACCGGAGCAGTCCGCTTCAGGTTCTCGATGACGGCAATCTTGATCTTCTCGAGGTACTCCGCACTGTTGGCGTTCTCCATGTTTGATGAGCGAACGTTTAGCTCGTAATCGGGTCCGTAATACTGCACAAAAGTATGTCAGCCCCATAGCCCCGACGAAATTCGACAATTCCCTTTCCTAGAACCATTCGTGGAGTTGCTTACCTCGTAGTACTCGTTGTAAGGGAGGACAGGGTCCATGTCGACGCCGACGAGCTTTCCCGTTTCAAAGGCCCATGTCCGGGCCACATTCCGCATGGTGTAGCCACCGCCACCAACAACGAGCATGGGCAGGTTGAAGCTGCGAACAAACTCGACACAGCTTGCATGGCCATGCATGCTCAGGTTGAAGCAGCCAAGACGGTCGCCTGACAAAGAGTCGCCGCCGCACTGCAGCACCACGGCGTCGGGTTGGAAGTACTGCATGATGGCCGTGACAACCGGCCGGAAGATTGTCTTGTAGGTCTCGTCGTCAATGCCGTCACGGAGCGGGAAGTTGACGGCGTAGTTTTTGCCCGTGCCAATACCAATGTCGCGCAGCTCGCCCGTACCAGGGAAGTACTCGCCGTACTTGTGAAACGATGCCGTCATGACCCGGTCTGTGGTATAAAATGCCTCCTCAACGCCGTCACCGTGGTGGACATCAATATCAATGTACAGGACGCGCTTGTTGAATCGCAGAAGCTCGATGATCGCGAGGACGATATCTGGAGAAGGAGCCGTTAGAGCTGGTTCTCTTTTGCACAACCCGGGGGCGATGTCCCCTTACCGTTCACATAGCAGAAGCCACTAGCTTCGCTCTTCTTGGCGTGATGCAGGCCGCCGGCCCAGTTGATTGCAATATCGCACTTGTTCCGGTTCAGGCGAGCCGCGCCCTCCATGCTGCCTCCTGCACTGATGCCGCAGAATTCGAAGAGGCCGTCGAACACCGGACAGTCGTCGCCGACGTTGTACTTGCTTTGCTCGCGCTGGTAGCTGTCCATGTTGTCAGGGGTGACCTTTTGGAGAAAGTCGATGTATTCGTCGGTGTGGAACTGTGTCATCTCCATGAACACGGCAGGTTTTGCTCGCTGAGTCGTGGGTCAGGTAACGTGCAATGAGCAAGAGGGCGAGGCACGGGCAGGAGTGAATCCGCGGGAAGATGACTTACGTAGACTTCGAGGAACTTGTATACTCCATAATTCATCACAAGACTATGCGCCAGCCGGATACGATGCGGCTTCATCGGATGGCCCGTCACGTACGCATAGTTGCCGATATCTGAGTCGTAGAAGTAAGCCACTCGCTTCTTGTCGGTATTCGTAACTGTGTACAGTGGCCGTGTGCGATCGACACCGGCTGCGTCGGTAGCCATCGTGCAGTGTTGTGGGCGTAAATCGCCGGCTGATTTATCGCTGCTGGGTACAGGAACACTCTTTCGGAGGGAAGCTCTCAGCTGGTGAGGGCCTAAATTTGCAGAGGGCCTCTACGAAGCCCAAAGACGATTTTCGGAAAGGTAGAGCTTCTCGTAAGGGGAGCGTAAGGGAAGGGGACAGAGTAGCCAAAAAGGTGTAGGTGAGAAAACAGCTCTAATTGCTTCAGTGGCACAAGAGAAAAGAAATATTTAAATGGTGAATTGGATCATCAGTCGCGCATCGGAGTTCTAACCCACCCCCCATTATGAAGCTAGCCTCATTAGTCATGGCTCTGGCCTGTGGGTCAAATCAGCCCCAGCTTTGATTACATTTCGAGCCTTACCAGCCCATCACATGAAGCCACACGTGACTGAACACAGTTAGCTCATCGTTCTGCCACCATTCTCCGCCTTGAAGCTCCAGGCTGCGGCGGGTTGGCGTCAACACCACAGAACCAGCGCGAAACACCGTTTTGCCTCACCGGTAGCTTCAACCTCAAGAAACGTACGAGCAACGCACGAGAAGCACACGAGATACCATCCTTACCGGCTCGCACAAGGTTTTTTCTGCCATATATCACCATCTTTCTTGGTGCCCGCCCCGCCGCTTTCTTCCTCTTCTCTGCATATACTACTGAGCGCAAAATGGATCACCGATTCCGGTCAATGTTTGCCAACAGCGGCCTGGGCGGCCTTGGGGCACAGCCGAGCACGGTATGCATGAATAGATGCCCATCTACGCCTGCCGCTTGAGCATCGGTCGTTGTTGTTGTGTGGGAGCTGACCCATTCAAGGACAACACAAACCTGATCGACAACTCCGAAACCGTGTACATCTCGTCGCTCGCCCTGCTCAAGATGCTACGGCATGGCCGCGCCGGTGTGCCGATGGAGGTCATGGGCCTGATGCTGGGCGACTTTGTCGACGACTTTACAGTCCGAGTTGTGGACGTCTTTGCTATGCCACAGAGCGGTACAGGCGTTAGTGTGGAGGCTGTAGACCCTGTGTTCCAAACAAAGATGATGGAAATGCTGCGCCAGACGGGACGGTATGCTTTTCCGTCTTCTCCCTCTACGCACGCTACAAAGCCAGGTGCCTCTGCTGACAGCTTCTAGGCCCGAGTCTGTTGTCGGCTGGTACCACTCGCATCCGGGCTTCGGCTGCTGGCTGTCGTCTGTCGATATTAACACTCAGCAGTCGTTTGAACAGCTGACGCCACGATCCGTCGCCGTCGTCATCGATCCCATCCAGTCGGTCAAGGGAAAGGTTGTCATTGACGCCTTCCGGTCCATCAGCCCACAAACTCTGATCATGGGCCAAGAGCCCCGGCAGAGCACGAGCAATTTGGGCCACCTAAACAAGCCGTCAATCCAGGCGCTGATCCACGGCCTCAACCGCCACTACTACTCCATCGCCATCAACTACCGCAAGACCGCCCTCGAGGAGAACATGCTGATGAACCTGCACAAGCAGGTGTGGACCGAGGCCTTGCAGATGGAGGACTTCCGCACAGAGGGCACCCGGAACAAGGACCGGCTGAAGCGCCTCGTTGGGCTGGCCGAGGGATACGAGAAGCGCGTCAAGGAAGAAACCGAGCTGACTAAGGAGCAGCTCAAGACGCGCTACGTGGGCAAGCTGGACCCCAAGAAGCATCTGGAGGATGTGGGCCAGCAGCTGATCGAGGACAACATTGTGGCGGTGTCGCGGCAGATGATCGACAAGGAAACAACGGCGCCGAGGAAGGAAGCGGCGGCAGCCGGCGATGGTGCGAGCGAAGCGGACGACAAGATGGAGGTCGAGGAGTTATAAAAGGGACGTGTCTCTCTTGTCGCGCCAGTGAACGTCACCATGTCTACCATTCTTAGCCAAGGAGCGTTGCGGTGTACGAGTAGGCGTTAAGATAGAGGGCTAATGCCAGGAAGGCTGTGCAGAGCTCTCTGGCTCATCCGCATTACTGTGTGTGGCCAATTCATTGAATTGCCGTCTTCTCCTGTGAGATGCCATTGGTTGGCCATTGTTGTTCAGGAGTCTCTTCGTGGAATTTAGCGTGAACTCCCAGACGAACAGCCAGACAACAACGCGTTCGTTCCAAGTGAACAGCTGTGGCCGTATAGAAGTAGTTAAAGACTGGAACTAACCCGTTTTGTGAATTTCCATGTCTCTTCTCATCATCTTTGCAAGCATTGCATTTCTGTGCTGGTCAGTGGTAAGAAACAGGGTCGCATCATCGGTCGACCAAATCAGCCAATCTAGTACAGAAAAGAAGCAATTGAACGCCAACAACATAATGGAAGCAGTACTCCCATTTTACCACGCGGAATCGGGGTTGACTGTTTCGACGTCGACGGAGGGAAAGATGCGAAAGAGGGACTACATCAGGTGCAAATTCTGGATGATCTTCTCTAATCTCAGATGGCGCAATACGCAGCATGATCGCAACAAGATTACTTCCCTGGCGCATTGCATTCCGATTCCAGAGCCTTTGACGCCGCTCACAATTTCTGACATGGTGTCCGTCTCTTCAACAAGCCTGCCAAGCCGGGAGGAAATCGCGGCGGATGCTGCATGGCAGTCTCCAAGCTCACAGCAACATGCAGCAGAGGATGTCAACCAACTTGGTGCTGGCGGTCTCGCCCACACCGAGTACACTGACATCCTTGCAGCCGTGGATGAGGCGCTATCGCATATCCGCTATGCCGTCTGCGGGCCAGCGGCACTTGCGCTCTGGGCGCGACAAGAAAAGGATGAAGAGACGGCACCACGGCGAACAGCACCACAGGAAATCTCCATTGTCTGCTGCGAAAGCACCATGGACGTCATCGTGTCGTGGGCCGTCTGCAAGGGCCTGCGGCTGTATCCGGGAAGACCTGATCTGATCGGCATCCCGGCCGGTCAACACGGTAAGATCCATCCATTGACGGTCAACTGGGTTGACGAGGACACGTTCTCACAGCTTCATATAGCCACGCTCGCCATTGCTCCGGGATCGTACGTCAGGGTTCTCTCTCTGGACTCCCTTGTCAATGTGGCAGCGTATGACTACGCTTACGGTGAGTCGGTGGCCAGAGACCCGGCGGTACGAAACACCCTCGCACACGACATCTGTTGGATGTTGCAGCGTATCGCCTCGGCCCATGATGCATCGCGCGGTATCGCAAGGCTGTCGTACCAGAACGCGCCAGCAGTGCTGGATCCAATCTTTTATTTGATTTTTGTGATGGCGCACCCAGGGTCTGAGTATCTATTTTCCAAGGCAGGGATAGAGTTGCCCGTTGATGCACCTCTAGAGGTTGACCACTTGGTAACGCAGAAACAGGTATCATCCACGGATGGTCCTAAAGTTCCATCTAAAAACGAGAGACGCCCTCGTGGTTCGTCCGTACGACCTCGCCTTTCTAAGCCCCTTCCTCCTCTTCCCCTTACAACACGAAGGGGACGGAAATCAGTGTCTGCCCTTTGGGGCGAACGATGGCAGAAGTGCGGAGATATTTAGTTGCTGGCATTTCTTTGCAAAGGGTTTGCTGAGCAAGGACTTGGGGACAAAGATTTTCTCACATCTTGTTTTATTTTGTTCTCTTGCTTCGCTCGATTATTTTGCAATGAAAATCCAAGTCTTACTTCGATATCTCAAAACCATAACATGTGTCTTTGTGAATTAACCGCCTCCATATTACCAAGTTCAAACCGCCAACATTGGCTTAGCACTTTGGAAAGTCTCCTTCCTAACATGCGCAACTCACTTCTCCGTTGATGGACAGAGGCGCTCAGCGTCGTTACATATTGCTCGTCAGGCTAGGGAAGTATTTCGGTTTGCTCTGAAAGAAATTCCCTATGATCACTGTCCATGTTAATTGCATTCTTGCAAAGAGCGCGGGGGTTCAGAGGGGAGCTGCGTACCCAATCATGATGGGGAGGAACTCGTCCATCTTTTGACTGTGGTCGATCAGACACACGTAGAAACACTGCAGGAACTCTTCGATCTTGCTGTCGACCACTTCGTTGCGGACATCCTTGTCCATATCGAGGCTTTGGAGAGCGACCGATTCGGTCTCGGCCTGCATCGCCACAAGAAGCTGCTTCACGCAATGCAGCCATTCCTCCAAGGCGGGGTCGATGTATATGGTGTTCGCTGCATCCCAGGCGCGCTCGTAGCTCGACAAGATGACGTGTAGATCCTCCACCTGAGTGCCAAGTTTAGCGCAGACTTCCAGGATCTGCTGCCCCAAGCGGGCGCGGACAGGAGCCAGCTCGCTGGTGGTGAAGCGAACGACCTCGCTGCGGGCCGACTCAACCATGGCCAGGTCACAGAGGAGCTCCGAGGGGTCGATGCCGGTCTGGTTGTCGGTGGTTTTACCGTCCTGCCGGCTGGGACCGATGCTTCTGGCGTGGTGGTATCCATCTGAATCGCTGGCGAGCGTGAGAGACTCGACGTCGATATCTGCGTACGGTGGTGGCAGGTCTGTGATAGAGAATGGAGCACTCGAACCAGACATTACCAGCTGGCTGTGTGAATGGGCCTCTGCCACAGGAAGGACGCAGGGTATTCCAATCGGGGTGGATGGCGGCGATGTGGAGACATCGTGGGGTGATTGCGGAAGAGCTGGCTGCTGGGGCGCGGCCGCAGACTCTGTCTGGGTCAAGGGAATCAGGACTGTGTCGGGCTCTGAGCTGGGGGCAGACACCATGGAGAATGTGTCATCGTCAGGGACTTCCTCCCAGTCGTCTGATATGGGATGCACAGCTGCCATGCTGGCGAAGCTGGAAATAAATTATTCGCAAGGTAGATGGGAGTGCGACGAAGGTGGTTTGCTTATATTTCCAAGAAATAAATGTAGGGAAATCCTGAGAACCAAAAAGAACCCCGTTGGTCATTGTTCGATTCGCGCAGCATCACAGTCGTCAGATTTTGGGCAAAGGGTGCCTCGAAGGGGGAATGAGGAGCCCAGTCTACAGGCCTTGGGAGCCTCAACTGGCAAAAAAACAGAGGCAAGCTGTCGGCCTTGCGATTTGGGAGGGCAGGAGAGAGCCACGTCTGCCTGGCTTACTGCGTTCCTGCCTGTCCAGTAAAAGACTCGTGTCATGTAAGATGACCGATGCAGTGCCACCCTGCATTAGATTTATGTAGCCCGCTTTACGGATTATTTGCACTTGGAAATTCTACAAAAGCTCTCTTAACTGCATATTGGCCATATGACGAAGCCCCCTCGACCATAGCCTTCAGAACAAAGCTGGAAAACGCCATCTCCAGGCCCAACATATCTGTCTCGACTTCTGGGTGCTAACCGATGTGTGGAAAGTATGCCGACCAGGACGGCAGCCGGTACGCGCTGTCTGGGAGATCATGATGCCGATAAAGCTCTCGACGACCAGGCCAAGCCTGCAAGCGACCATGAACAGCGCAACCGGGATGAACATAAACAACCAAGACATATTAAGATAGTCCGTTACAGTTTCGAGCCAACCGCCTATCGAAATATAATCTATGCTGGATACGACCATTACGATCAATAGCAACGTCACTGCCGACGCGCCGACGCCGATTGCCGAGCCTCGCCAAAGCACCATCTCAGTGTGTCCGCGGAAGGGACCTTCCCAGGCGGTCAGATGCCAGGCACCGTAGACACAGCTAGCCACGGCGAGTGCAGTCATGAAGTAAAACAGGCTGTTACTGTTTCTGTTGAGCCACGTGAAGAACCAGTTGCAGGGGCGGAAGCAGACAAGCGAGACGTAGTAGAATCCTACGGGCAGCTCTTTCAGCTCTAGCAGCGACCGCATTAGCTCAGCGCGGACAAAGAAGTCTGGCTCGATAGCTATGCTGAAGCCCTGCTTGTGTTTGAGCAGATAACTGACTTGCTCAAAAAGCTTGTCGATGAAGCTGCAGTAGTAAGTGCCGTACCGAACATATTGGAACCAAAAAATCTCGTGCTCCTCGACTAGCCACACAGTCTCTGGCTTCTGCTGTAAAGGGGGCGACAGGGGCGGCGATGGGATGGCGGCGTTGTCGGCAGAGGGGTGACGGTCCGTGGCCGCTGAAACATCCTCGGCGCTTTCAAACGGTTGCAACTGCTGGTCTTCGCTCTGATCCTCTGCGTCATCAATTCCCCCTCTGCTCATCACCTTGCAACAGCTCGTTCCAGTTTATCCAGACCCGGCCGCTGGCTTGAAAGAGGCCTTTTTGCAAGTAGGGTTTCCGACAGCCGTTTGCATCTGTGAGTCAGCACGGTTGCCAGTGGCTGTTCTCGAGGTGGTTACAAAACATGGCGGACAGCGCGGCCGCACGATCACTCTGCACGTCAATCTCAAAGGGCTCGATGATGTCGAGCGGCTTGTTCCACCAGATCAGGTAGATGACCAGGGCACACACCGCGTGGGCAAACGTGTTGAGCTCGAGCAGCGACACGGCCAGGTTTTGGGCCAGGCGCGACAGCACTTGGGTGCAAAACCAGAGGGCCTGCAGGCAGGCGAGCGTCTGGGCCAGCGGGCTGGTCTTGCTCTTGTCGCGTATCTGCTCTTCGGAGACATCGGGGATCAGGTCTGGCTACAGCTTGGCTAGCAGCACAAGGCCCAGCGTGGTCAGCGTGATACGCCGCCGGCCCCCAGACAGCGGGATCTTCTCGGGCGCATGGCTGTTGTCAAAGACGAAGCCGCCCATGACAGCTAAAAAGCTATGCACATGTGACCAGCGGTGTTGGCGCTCAGTCTTGACGTCTTTTTCTTTTGGAGTCGGATTTTCCTTCAGTCGCAAGAGGACAAGGAGCTTGGTGAACCAGCCTCCTGTTGCCTTTGCCGGTGGGCACAGATTTAACAGAGCCTTTTCCATCTCCTTCATGAGCTGTCGTTGCTCATCCCACTGGCGGTACGCGATCAGGGCCACGATCTCAGGCGCCAGCATGCCCATGGCAAGAAATGCGACCTTCCTCCATATCTGGCTGTCAGTCCTGCCGTGTTCGGGCAGGTTGAGGTGTAGCGACGTCCACACGCACAGAGAGAGCGTGATCAGGCAGGTCGAGAGGATGCCTCAGGTGCCGCGCGTTCTGGGCTCCGGCTGCCACTGGGCCGTGCGGTTGATAGGTTCGTCGCCGAGAGCGCTCCACATGACTTGTGATGTTCAAAGGTCTTCTCTTCTTATCTGTTGATCTGTTCAAGAGTTGCCGACGCCGAACTACGCGACGGCGGCCAGCCCCATTAATATTCCCTCGCAGATGGGCTCCTGCCTTTCTCTCCCTATCGGCAAAGCCCAAAATCCAAGCATGCAGCTTGTCAACTTTGCATAGAAGTTTCTGTGTATCATGGCCAATGGACATCCAACAAGTCTCTTTGGGTAGCAATTATATACCAGATTTTGCAATAGGGGTAAATAGAAGGGGACAGCACTGTCAGCTGGAGTCCTCCCAAAGCATGGCAAGCCTTCTCGAACTGACACTCTTTCTGTCACTGGAAACGCATGGCTGCGACTCTGTTCCTTAGACAGTGTGGGGTCGTCACAAAAAGGATGTAAGATACAAAAAGGATCGCGAACTGTCATTACTATGTATGGCTGATCTTGGAAGTAAGGCCGACATGTGGTTGCAAGGAAGGAAGCATGACAGCTGTGCCCCATATTATTGCCCCAATCCCCACATTTGGCAATGAATTACAATTACTTCAACTGTCAATAGGAGGTATGGAAGAGTCAAACACAGAAGAGTCACTGCACAAAGCAAAGGAACAAAACCGAAGGGTGCTAAAGGAAAGAGAGGAATGGCACTCCTCCTAGTTGGCTGCACATCTTGACAATCCTAATTGCTGGCCCAGACCGTGGACCCTCAGTCAGGGCTTGCCTTGTCTGGAAACGGTCCCCGCAGTGAGTGAGTACGATGCTATCGTGCGGTGAGAGGCGAAGACAGAAGACACATCATCTGCTAGCAACTGCAAGGCTCTGTCTGTAGATCAGAATTCCTGGCCACCGCTTTCTCTGCCATGCAAAAACGATTCTACAGGTACAGGAATATTCAAGAACATCGTCTTTATATTGTTTTACGGTGCGCCTAAAAGCATCATAATATCTCCGAAGCAGACAGACGAAACAGTCGTATGGCCCCTGTACACTACAATGCAAACGCGAGAGTTCACCTCGCTACATCCGAGTAAACGCCGCCTTTTCTCTCCGTCTACAAGAGGACCACCCCCTGCCCAAGTTTCTCTTCGATGTCGGCGAGGACAAGCTCTGCTGGCGTGGCATATGTGATGTCCACGGACCGGCCGGAATCCAGATCTGTGCCCCTTGTCACGAATCCGCCCAGACGTCCTTGGGTGTCAAACACAGCCGCTCCCGAATCGCCAGGTGCGGAGAAAGAAACAGTCTTCTTCTGGAGCGAGCCATGAATGGCCCACTCGTATGATTCAAACTTGCTTCCGTCGGGCATGCGCTGACACACCACCGACTCCAGCTCCAAGGGACAGCCCCAAGTCAAGCCAGTGGCCGCTCCCCGCTTCCCGACGAGGCAACACTCCTCGCCATTCTTGTCAAGTGTAGTTGGGTTTCGGATCTCGGCCAAGGGAATGACTCCAGAGATACGCAGAAGTCCATTGTCGGGGAACTTGAATCTGTGCCTGTTTCGCAGATGAGGGTGGAAGAGCTCGTTCAAGGTTGAGCGTTCCATCTCCGTGCGGAGATCCACGACATTGACGGGGCTTTTGCCGCCCGGGAACTTGCTTTGGTCGAGATCCAACAGACACCAATCCCGTGTCCAGCGCATCGACGTCTGGCCCATGCCGATAGGCGGCGACAAAAACACATGGCCGATCTGTCGAGCGTCATCGGACCCAAAATCCTTGACGGCTTCGTAGAGCCCCGCCACCTCTGCTGCCACTGTGCTTCTTGCTTCTCTAGCCTTGTGTTCTGAAAGGCATGCAATCCACTTCTCGGCCTTGGCCCGCACGTTTAGGCCCACTGGTTTCTTCTTTCCATCATCTTGCAGCCGATAGTAGGCATTATCGGGGTGGTCCGCATTCGGGATTCCAACATGGCGGCAGGTAACCGCCCACAGCGGACGATCTCCGACGGTCACGCTCTTTGTTGACAGAAACACGCCCAGCGTGCCCTCCAGAGTAGGCCGCTCAAATGGGGAAAGTGACATGCCAATGGACGTCGTGAATCGTTGAGCGAGGTAGTGCCACTGGCTGTGCACCTTGGGAAGAGGCTCCAGCAGCCGTGGGCTTGCCAATGATACGACGCGGGAAACACGCAGCTGGCAATCGACGTCATCCAGGCCCGCGTTGTTGAGGATCCGCCGACACGAACGAAGCGCCTCCGCAACATCCTCCCATGGCAGATGGTCTGGTTTGTCGGAATCCCCCAGATCAACGCCAATCCACACAACAACGGGTCTCTCCAAGAGGGTTACGTCCACGCGGCCAATGCGGCACACGTCCACGGACGACCAGGGGAGGTGGCTGATGGCAGTGAGGACATTAGGACGCACGTTGTTCCAGCAAGTTCGAATCTTGTGCGCGCCAATCGCGCCAAGCGCCTTCTCGTCTGCGATTTGGAATCCGCAAACTGTTGGCTTCCGAGCAAACTGCTCTTCTCGCGACTCCCAACGCTCTATTCCCGCCGAGGCACGGCCGATAAGGCGTGGGAAGGATGGCAAGCCGAAATAGAAACAGTCCGCCTCTTCATCGCTGGGCGGGCAAAGATGGGGCAGGAGGTTCGTCTTGTCCTGGTTCGTCGTGGTGATCTTGCCAGGATCGCTGCCAACTGCCGTGCTGCCGGAGGGCACAGTGTCGTCGCTGTTCTCCTTCCGGGAAGAATTCGGTTTTTGTTCTATTCATTAGCCTTAATCGAATAAAAGAATTTTACGCTTCGTAAGCAATGCGTACCGCTCATTGTGATAGATGGAGTAGGATGATGGTTGTGATGATATGAAACTGTGAACAGAGCAGCAGCGAACGGACATTAAAAAAGGGTATTTGCATTTTCGAAGTCATTTTCTTCCTAGGGACGGAGGCGAGGGGAAAAAAGACAATTCATCCGTAAATGTGCTGTTGTGACAAGCTCACCAAAGTGGTGGCGAAATGAAGTTGTATTTTAATTGCTTGGTGTTACCTGAGGGACCTACGGTTAGATGACAGATGCCTAACGCATACCAACTACGTGTGAAGATCCTTGTTTCGCTAGTGGGCTATTAACATTTCTCGTGCGTAGCCTCACATTACATACCGACCTTGACAACCTCCCGGTGCTTGAAAAGTAAGTGTCCCGCCCAGAAACAGAACGAAAAAGAGACAAGACAAAAGAAGCAATAACAACCGCTAGAAATAATGAAGGGAATATTCAATACAGGCATTTAATCCGCAGAAAAGAAAGGAAAGATTCTCTGCGGATTATGGTTTATGATTTCAGACGCAATTCCGAACGTTTTGTAAACGGATTTCTTGGGCTGTGCCCGCGCAAACTTGGATAGAAACATTACGTAAAAAGGAGCGAGACCGGTTTGCCGCATGTCTTTGGGGTTGCGGCTGCTTTAACTGCTGCTTCTTAGGTTTGTCTGGCTTCTTGGGGGGGGATTGCTTTGAATGTTAGTTTGGGCGGGTTCTGCGTCTGGAATGGCGGTGGTAAAAATACCCGCTGAGCTTGTCTCTGCCTGGATTTGCTTCATGTCGTCGTCGCCGAGCCCTGCCTTTTGAAAAATGCGATTGGGGCACGTGTGGAAGCCTTACATTCCAATTCCTGGTGCTGAAAGCTGAGACTCAACATATCTGATGATCCCGTTTTCAGCAGCGCGGCCTTTAGTGGGGCTCCGCATCTATCTTAGCGTGCTGCTAGGCTGGCATTCGCCCGGCCGTGCCATGATTGGCAGCGGCCAGAGCGGCCAGAATGGCCACTTTTCCCCCCCATGCGCTCGGCAAAAAACTGGGCATGGGCTGCTGCAATTTAGATTATGACGACGAGCAGGATACGTCATACGTCATTTAAGGCGCCCCTGTTGGAGGGGTCAGACCCCAAAATTTCGAGCGCAGGCAGGAACAGAAAAACCGCCCTTTTGCTCTTTCCGCACGCCAAGCGCTGACCGATGGGACGCATCGTGCATCTGCTGTTTCTCCATTTCCACTCCCTCCTGTTTCCAAACGGCTTACTACGCTTCCATGCACTCTTCTATCTCCTCTATCTCCCCTCTCCACCATTCGTCCGTCCACGATTGCTGAATTGCTGACAGACTCTCCACATTGTCGAGCACAATATTTTCCGCCCACCATCCGCCAGCGTCGTCGTCGTCGACCCTGCCCTTTTTCCCCGAAGCCATTGCTCCCTTGCGCATCTGCCACTTCTCTTTGCTCCTCGCATATCCAGCCGTTCTCGTAGTTGGCGAAAACGGGAAAACAAGGCTAGGCTTCCATAGCACCGGTCATCCATTTCTCCAATCCCATCCGACCGTCCCGCCTGACGCAGATTCTCCCCACCCTGTTTCCACGGCCCCTGCCTTGTTTCTTCGCCTGCTGTCCCGACGTCATCTCAGCGACAACATCTCACGACTTGCTCTTCTCTTTCCCCCTTCTGCTCCCTGCTTTCCGAGACAGCAGCTGCGATACAACAGCATACTGGCATGCTCGAATATCCAACCTGATTGGCCTGCATCCAGCTGCTGCTTTTGTTTACCGGCTCCTGTCTCGTCTGCGAACATTTACGTGCTGCCACCCGGGACACTGCAGCGTGTTCCGCAAAAACGTTGCAGCGCGCGTGGTTGCATCGTCTCCCGGCCTCCTACCCTCTCCTCCACTGCCCCCTTCCCCTTCTGTTCTGGGCCTTCCTCCCCCACGACTGCCCAGAATGTCGACAATACAACAGCTCAAGAACTTTATCCGCCATGGTTCGTCTCCCACGTGTGCCTTGTGCCGCTTCTACGTTGTGTCTGTCTGCTAAACCGTTCTTAGGGAAACAAGCCCGTGCGGTCGTTGACGAGCAGCCTGCTCCAAGAGACAGCCCTGCATCGGCCATGGAGTCGGCTCCGAAAGACCTGCATTCCTCCCAGGATTTCGACGGCAAGAACAAGAGCAGGAAGGTAGCCGACGAAGAGATTGCCCGGCTGGTTGCGGACGAGAAGGAGAATCTTGGAAATTTCCCAAAATACCCCGGCCTCGAGAGATGGATTCTCGTCGAGAAGATGGGCGATGGTGCTTTCAGCAATGTATACCGCGCTCGAGACCGGACGGGCGTGTTGTCCGAAGACGTTGCCATCAAAGTTGTCCGCAAATTCGAGATGAACGTTTCCCAGGTATGCCTTCTTTTAACTCTCTTCTTTCCACTCTTTGCGTGCTTCTTCTTCCTTTGCTTCTCCCTACGGCCCCTGCCTGATCCCTTACGCCCCTTCCACGAACATCATGTACCAGTGTACGATCAAGTCCCCATGAAATTACACACTCGGGCCACAGTTTTGCATTGTTTCCAGGACAAAACTGTTCCCTTCTGCACCTTAGTGCTCATCCACTCTCTTTCTCCTTCTTTTTACCGACGCCATGGGCTGTGAACATAGGGAAACGACCGCCTCCATCCGGATTTTAAGTCCAAGCCGCCTAGGGCTGCAGAGGTGGGAACACGCTTTTCTTTGTCTTATCTCCATGTCATTGTGTCTGTTTTATTTCGACTTCAAACTCGTCTATCATTATGCCTTGTATCATTGTGATGATCGCCTGAAAGAGAAGCCACAGGACCCCACATGCAATGCATTGGTTGCTGACCAGCTACAGCGATCCAGTATTCTCAAGGAAGTGGCAATTATGCGGAAGCTGGACCACCCCAACATCATCCGTCTGATCGAATTTTCCGAGGCAAAGCAGTTCTATTACATCATCTTGGAGCTGGCGCCCGGAGGCGAGCTTTTCCACCAGATCGTGAAGCTCACGTATTTCAGCGAAGAACTGTCTCGGCACGTCATTGTTCAGGTGGCCAAGGCTCTCGAATATCTTCACGAAGAACAAGGGGTAGTGCACCGGTATGGTCTTCCCCTAGAACAGGCTGTGGGATGCCACTACCCTTGGAAATGTACTAAGTAGGGAACAGAGATATCAAACCTGAAAACATCCTGTTCTACCCGATACCGTTTGTTCCCTCGAAGAGTCCTAAGCCTAAGCAGGCAGGCGACGAAGACAAAGTCGACGAAGGCGAATTTATCCCTGGTCAGGGGGCTGGCAGGATCGGTCAAATCAAAATCGCCGACTTTGGATTATCCAAGGTCGTCTGGGAATCGAAGACTACAACTCCATGTGGCACAGTGGGCTACACAGCCCCCGAGATTGTCAAAGACGAGCGTTACTCCAAGTCCGTTGACATGTGGGCTCTTGGATGCGTTCTGTATACCCTTCTCTGCGGGTTTCCCCCGTTCTACGACGAAAGCATTGAGGCTCTGACGGAGAAGGTGGCCAAGGGCGAATTCACCTTCTTGTCGCCTTGGTGGGACGACATTTCCGAGTCGGCAAAAGAGCTCATCTCGCACCTGTTGGACGTCGACCCGGAGAAACGATACACAATCACCGAGTTTCTGAACCACCCTTGGATACGCGAGCCCGGAAACACCCCGAGAAAGGTGGCACCAGAAGGAATATTTCACCCGCTCGACGTCTCACGAACCGTCGATGGCGACAGGCGCTCGGACTTTCGGTCCCCCGGTGCGGTCAATCTCAGGGAAGTGTTCGACGTTGGCTACGCCGTCCACCGACAGGAAGAGGAAGACAAAAGACGCAAGACTGCTGGGACGCGTGCGGCAGGCATATCGCGCCTTGCGGAGCTAAACGAGGAGCTGAGCGAGGAGGAGGATTTCGCCAGGGGGCCTGGGGCGAGGAGCGACGAAAACAGTGGCGATCCTGCCCCAAACGACACGGGGATTGCGGCAACCGACCTGGAGCAGAGCATGCGGAACACGAACATCCGGGATCAGGAGCAGTCCCGCGGCAGAGACCGCGAGAGGCGTTCCGACCGGGGCTACGGTCAACACTCGGCAACCGTTGCTGCGGCAGCGCGGCAGCAAGTCCGAGATCACAACCGGCAAAAGGGGGCATTCGAGCTGAACCTTGACGGGGCTACACTGCTCGGCCGCCGCGGCGCCAAACCTGCTGCCAGAGTGGCATAGAATGCCCCGTGCAACTTGGCAGGTGGCTGTTCGGGTGTTTCGGACTACTCGTCCAAACTACGGTCGGCGTTATCTGCAGAATTCAGGGAGTGGCTGGCGCGAGGAGATGCTGCCAGATGTGTTGAACTTTTCTGCCGGGACTTTCCTGGAGAAGGCGGCCGTTATATTGATATTTTGTCAAGAAGCTTCTGAGGCAGCAGTTTTCTCTGTGATTGCATTGTTGACGACTCATTCCTAGGGCGTTTGTTGCTATGGGGGCTGTCTTTATATCCGCATTGTCTTCACTTCTTTTGTGTTTTTTATTCAGCGCATCTCCTTTGTTAACTTACTTGCAAGTTTGGCCTAGCACGAAGAGACCAACTAATATGCCAGCTAGATAAACGTACACCCCCCGGGGTAATAACAGCATTTTTTTAACACGATGCACAACGAGGCCTCACACGTGGGGTCACAACCTTCTGAAGGGCGACCTGTTTATGTGTAATCTCATCAGTGCCACAGAGATCGCTGCAGCGAGGGACAGCGAGCCGGCGTAAAACATGGCGGGCCGGAAAGCCTTGAGACCCGAGTCGGCACCGCCATAGGCCTGCAGCAGATAGCCAGCAATGGGGGCACCCTGTAAAGAATTAGTCATCCTGATGGAGGAGGAGCAGAGCGCAGAGGATTGTAGGACAGCCCACCATCAGATATCCGCCAACCCAGCCAGTGACGACCATGCCCATGGCGACGGCGACTCTCTGGGAGCCAAAGACATTTCCGACGACGGTGGGCATTGTGGCAAAGTAGCCGCCGTTGGAGGCGCCGTTGATGACGACGAAGACGGCGAGGGAGCCGAGGGTGGTGGAGGCGGGCCACAGGGCGAGCATGCTGAGGGAGGTGAGCAGGAGGGCGCAGAAGAGGGTGTTGACGGGGCCGAGCCTGTCGCAGAAGAAGCCGCAGAGGATGCGGCCGACGGCAGAGGCAAAGTTGTAGCCGGCGAGCAGGGCGGCGCCGGTGCTGGACGAGAGGCCGATGGAGCTGCTGTAGAGGGGGAGGAAGAAGGGGGGGACGAGGAGGGGGAAGGTGGCGATGATGCCGGTGAGGAAGATGAGGAGGAACTTTGGGTCTCTGAAGAGGCGCCTGAGGAGAGATGGTGAGCGGAGGGGAAGATTGAGGAGCAGGAGCAGGAGTTGGAGTTGGAAATACGAGAGAGCAAAAGCGAGGACATACCAGTCGACGAAGCCGGTGGTGCGGATGATGGGGGAGCGTTCCTTGACGACCCAGGCGGCAGGCAGGCCGGTGAGGAGGGTGAGGAGGCCGACGATGCGGTAGGCCCAGGCGGGGCCGTGGGTCTGGACGAGGGCCTGGAGGAGGTAGGTGGTGGCGGCGCCGCCGAGACCGCCGCCGGCAAAGACGATGCCGGTGGCGAGGCCGCGGCGGCGGCTAAAGTACTGGGCGGGGGTGACGGAGACGGTGGTGAAGCAGAGGCTGATGCCGAGGCCCATGACGACGCCGGCTGAGACAAAGAGGCCGCCGAGGCTGTGGATGGCCGAGCCGCTGACGATCTCGCCGAGGCCGAGCAGGCCGACGCCGAGCAGGCCGGTGCGGCGGATGCCCAGCGCGCGGACGAGGCGCGCGTTGACAATGGCCAGGGCCGAGATGAGGGCCGTCGGCAGCGACCCGACAAAGGCCAGCGTGGCCGTGCTGCCGAGGCCCGCGTCGACCAGGGCGCCCTGCAGGATGCCCCAGCTGTAGCTCGTGCCGACAAACCACCAGGTGATGACGGCGCAGCCGGCAATGGCCACCCAGCCGTAGCCGCCGTCCGGCACGGCCGCGTCGGCCAGCCGCGATGCCTCGAGCACGGCGTCCTCGTTCTCGTCCTCGTCGGTGCCGTGTGCCATCCGGCGGTCCGTGCCGGCGCCGACGTCTCGCTGCGTCACCGTCGTCCGGCCGCCGGCTCGCGACTGGCCCTCCAGCTCAACGCCCGTGCGCGTGGTGATCGAGGCCATGGTGTGGGAGAGTGGATGAGGGACCAGGTGTGGGGGGGGGGGGGGCCTTTGTTCTGCTGCCTTGTTGCTGTCTTGTGCTGCCTCTTATATGGAAAGAGGCCCACAAAACGACACTGAAAATATCGACGGCAAAAAAAACACCGGCAGAAAAACAACGGCAGAAAATGTCAACGGAAGGGCGTGAGACGAGGGCCGTCTGGCCAGTTCACGGAATACGCTTCCAGAGGGATAAGACGTGGAAGGAGAGAGAATAAAGTAGACGTGAGCTTATGTAAATTTGCAGACGAGGAAGCAGCGTGAGTAAGCAGGATTGTAGAAGGAAGGCGCGAGCTTCTGGGAAGCAGATGACGAAAACTGTAAGTGGGCTAAAAAAACTAGTTTTTTCAACGACAAAGGACGCCGTGAACACCGGTCCGCTACCCCTTCTTGCGCACCAGCAGCAGGATGCCGGCATAGGCGCCGGACACGACCTCCTTGCCCGGTTCGACGCCGGCCTCGTGCATGAGGCGCTCGATCTGGAGAAAGGTGCGGCGGACGAGGTCGCCGTCGGTGCCGACGAGGTCGGGATGGGCCTCGCGCCAGCGCGTGACGGGGCTGCTGGTCTCGACGATGCGCTCGAGCAGGCCGAGGGGGACGGGGTGAAAGGGCGTGGGGTAGACGGCGTACTCGGGGCCGAAGCCGAAGCCGGGCGCCGTGCACCAGGGCTGGCGCACAAACGAGGCCTCGTCGAAGAGCGGCACGGCCGGCGACACCGTCCACGGCAGCGCCAGGTCGGCGTAGAGGCCACGCACGACCCAGTTGCCGGGCTCCATGTAGTCGCGCACCTGGTCGTCGATGCCGTCGACGAGCGCCTGCACGGCCGCGCGCGCCGGCACGTCGTCCGCCAGCCGCAGCGGGCCGCCGCCGGGCGACCACAGCGCCACCGTGCCGCCGGGCTTCAGCACCTCGGCCGCGCGCGCCCAGAAGGCCGCCATGTCGAACCAGTGCGCCGCCGTGGCCGCCGTGATCACGTCCACGCTGCCGTCGGCCACCAGCGGCGGCGTCTGGTCGGCGCCCAGCGCCTCGGCCGTCGACACGGCAAAGCGCACGGCCGGCCCGGACCCGTCCGACCTGTCCGCCTCGTCCGACTTGTCCGCCTTGTCCGACCTGGCCGACGCGCTCGCTACCTGCGTCGCGCTGATCATGCCCGCCGACGGGTCGATGCCAATGGCCTGTCCAAACCGGCACCCCAGCTCGCGCACCACCGTCCCCGGCCCGCAGCCCACGTCCAGCAGCCGGTCCAGCCGGCCGCCGTGGCCCTCGTGGTAGTCCACGATCGCCTCGTACAGCTGCGCCGGGTAGCCCGGCCGCGCCTGCGCATATTTCTGCCCCTGTTCCGCGCTGTATCCGCGGAACGTCTGCTCTTTCGTGGGCGCAGCTGCGTCGGCCATGCTGTGCAAAGATTGCTTGGATCCTCTGTCGTTTGTTCTTGTAAACTTCAATGGCTTCCATGGCAAAACCAGAAACACAACTACCTCTTCCTTTACTTATATATGCACCAACACTGTCAGCCGGGCTTTTCAGTTGGCCCATAAGTCCTGTTCGCGGCTCGCAGTCGTGTACCGTAAGCGGATTAGCGCTACCATCCAGGGCGAAACAAAAACAGCCGCGGCAGGAGCTCCACTCGCACCTGCCTATAAGACGAACGAACCTGCATCTCTCCTCGAATCGCATCTTGAGTCATTGCTCTGACTCCCCGTCAGAAATGGTGTACTACGGCCGGCTGAGCCAGGGCTGCCAGCGATGCCGCCAACGCAAGGTCAAGGCAAGTGTGCTTCTGGCTGCCGGTAAATCTCGTCTTCAATGTTGTCGTCTGACCAGCATGTGCAGTGCGACGGGCGCAAGCCCGAGTGTCTTCGCTGCGGCAAGGCCAACGTTTCTTGTCCTGGCTTCCGGGACTTGACAGACGTGTCCTTTCGAGACGAGTCACAGCGTATCATCCGCAAATGTACCAGTCGGCCGCAGGCCACACGTCCGGCACACATGGCCCTGGATTCAGCATCGCGTCCACAGCCAGGACTCTCCCTCATGCTCCTCCCTTCCAGCGTGCCCACCGCTCTCTCCCAGCCGATCGCCGAGCACGCGGCCTGCTTCTTCTTCAACAACTACACCCGCCAGCCCCTGACTCATAGCTGCTTCGTCTGGCTGCAACGCACGTACCTCGACGTGCCCCTTGGCCACCCGCTACGCCTGGCCGTTGACTCAGCCGGCATGGCCGGCCTCTCCAAGCTGTTCTGCGCGCCCGATGCCGCCATCCGCTCCGGAATCCTCCACGGCCAGGCCCTGGCATCCACGACGAGGGCCCTAAGTGACCCGGCAGAGTCCGTCTCCGACATCACCCTCATGATCGTCCTTCTCCTGGCACTGTACGAGGTCGGTCCAGGCGGTCCTCCCTGCTTCATTTGAGAATCCTGGACTAACACGTCATTGCAGCTCGTCAACCCCCACAGCTGGGAAAACTACCACCACTCCATAGCCGCGCATGTCAGAGGTGCTGCCACTCTTATCCGGCTGCGCGGACCACGGCAGTTTGACAGCGAAGTGGGAGCCAATCTCTTCATGCCGTTTCGATCTTTACTGGTGAGCCCCATAGCAGCTGTGCTCTCCCTCTCTCCCGGGCGAAGTTAATCCTCTCTATGTGCTCGAAGCTATTTTCCTGCATGCAGGAGGACGTCTCGCCACCACCGGTGTTTCAGAAAATGAACCGCATGTTTATGGCCAGCCGCATGGGGCAGATACACGAGACCATGACGCCCCGTCCTCTCAGCAGTTTGTATTTCCAGCTTCTCGATCTGCAGGCGGCCATCCGAGACGGCACAGTAACGGATCCGGAACATATCCGTCGGGTTACCACCGACATCAATGACAGCCTCAACACCTGGGTGCGAAACCCCGATCCCTCCTGGCACTACAGCACCGTCGAGGTAGGCAACGGCGACGGTGCTGCCGCCGAAGAGTTCTTTGACGGAAAGAAGCACATCTACAGCAGCCTCTGGGTGGCACAGATGTGGGCAAACTGGCGCGCGCTGCGAATCATGGTCAGCCAGCTTCTGTTCCGGACAGAAGCCCTCCACGAGGGAGCGGCTACCACGAACAGCAAGTCCCCCTTCCTCGCCATTATTCGGCAAATGTCATCCGACATCTGCATCTCGTCTAGCGGTTTTAGAACAACGCCTCGTATGTTATGTCTTGTTCTCCTAGTCTGCACAGGACTGAAACGCACGTCTCGCAGAAGCTATGCTTGTCATCTGGCCGCTCACCGTTGTTCAGCGTGAGCCGCTAAACCATCCCCACGTGCGATACTGGGCTCTGTCTGAGCTGTGTCGCATTAGTTCCTACACGACCCAACAGCCGACATACAGAAAGTTCCCTTCCATTCTTGGAACGGGGCTTGCCTGATCTAACCTGAGCTGCGGACATGTGACTGAACGACCGTTTACACCACAGGTGAGGCCAAACCTAATGCAACGGCATATTTTATAGAACAGGATCTGGGCATAAGCCTGCTTGGAAGTAATAACGATTACGTCACGACCAGAAACAGCCATTCCACGATCCCAGAACAGGTGTGAAAAGCTATACTACAGTCACGCACGTAATTGCACATCTTGGAGTATTTATTTCATTTCGGTGTGCTACACAAGAATATCGTAAAATAACCCCCCTTTCGAAGTAATATTTCGTCTAACCAGCTCCCCAAGGGACAAACCAATAAGAAGCCTAAATTGTGTACACAGCGCTTCTGAAGTATGTACAGAGAATATCAAAAGTCTAGTAACGTCAAGTGCAAACCGTGCCCCTTGGCCCTCAAAGTTTGCCAATGCCGGCATTGGCCACAACGCTGCTCTGCACACCCGTCACGGCGCTTGCACTGGCAATGTTCTTGCCCGCAAAGTTGGAGAAGAAGCTCGTATCCGTGCCAGAGTACGTGGTCGTGCTGCCGAAAGCGTTGATCTGGCAGGCATGGCCCAAGTAGGTCGAGCAGGCGGCATTCGTGGTGGTGTCCGGACTGGTGAAGATCTTGCCTCCAATGGTCGAGGAGGTATCGACCATATTGGCAACGTTCTGGAACACGCTGCCCTCCACGATGATCATGGCACCCGTGTCTACCTCAAAGGCGTGCTCGGAGTTGGCATACCAGTAGTTGTTGACGGCATGCAGCAGCGTGTTGCCGCTGACCTTGGGCGAGCGGCCGGACGTGTGGTGGATGTAGTTGCCCTTGAGGGTGACGAGGTCGCTGGAGCCGGTGAAGTAGAGAGCCCAGTAGTGGTGGCCATCGCAGGTTGCCGACCACGACGAGCTGCCGTCGATCTCGTTGTTCGAGATGGTGACCCGGCCCGAAGCTTGGCTGCCGAGGACGATGTGCTGCCGGCCGATGAGCGAGGTCTTGACGTGGTCGATCCAGACGAGGTCTTGCAGCCGTTAGCGAGAGAGAGAGAGAGAGAGAGAGAGGCATCGTGATTGCGGATGGAGGCCCTGTCACTTACCGGTATTGTCCAGGGTGATGGCATCACCTCCCCAGACGTACTTCGGGTTCAGGTCCGTGATGTGAATGTTCTGGATGATAATGTTGCTGGCTCCAGACGTGATCCGCAGACCCTTGCCCTTGATGACGCCCGCGCTTCCCTGGCCGACCAGCGACTTGTTCGACTTGACCGTGATGCCGAGGATGGCGGCATTGTCGTAGCTGACGGACACCTTGGGCGCGTTCGGCTCGTAGTTGTCGCACCAGCTGTTCTGGTTGATGGCCAGCTGGCAGGCGGAGGCAGTACTCCAAGGGGCACATCCAGTGGCAGTGGTCGTGCCCTCGGTGCCGGTAAAGTCAAACGTCTTGGTGAGGATGATCACGCGCGCAGAGTTGTCGCCGAGGTACGACACCAGCTGGGCGTTGGTCGTCGGGTAGACTGGAGTGGCCGTCCCACCACCAGTAACACCTTTGGCGAAGCCCTCTGCCTTGCCAGTGACGCCAGCACCGGATGCAAGCTTGGCGAAGACGGCAACTGCCGTACCGAAGAATACCGTCGACTTCATGGTGGTTCTTTGTGGAAACAAGTCAATGCTGGATAGCGAGGTAGGGAGAAAGAAAAGAAAAAGCCCATGAGAGCTGTCGTCGAGGCGCCGCCTTATATGTTTGTATTGCGGTATGACAAGCAGGCTCGGTTACCAATAGTCTCGACCTGGTCTTGGCGTTCTAACTACTTGCATGCCGTTTTCCGAATTCCAAGTAGGCGGTAAAGTATGCCTGCCGCGCTAGCCTGTATGCCATTTCGTCCTTCACGTCGCAAGTTTTATTATCAGAGTATGAAGCATGGCCTTGGCGGATCGGTTCGGCCTGTCATCTCCGACACGGATCGGCTCACCATATTCGTATTGGGATGTCGCTAGCGAGGGGACTTGCCTGACGGTCGTGCGAGTCGGGGTTGAGGAATTGGGAATTTGTGGACATCCTTGTCCTTGACGACGGGCTGCCGGCATCCATGCCAGGACACGGCAATGCCGGGCGGAGGAAGGATGCGGACTGTCGGCGTCAGTGCCTGTCCTGTACGAATATCTTGAATCATGGGAAGCAATACGGACGGATTAGTCAGACCACTCGTGCATCGTCAATACCGACGCACTCATGCGATGTGTATAGCGCCTTGGCAGGGGCTTTTGCGCTTAGCCTCGTCTTGGCACTCTTTCGCACTCGGCCTGCTGGCCTAATAAAGGAGGCGACATACATGTGGCTTGTAGTGAGGGCAGCCCTTTCTTGTTTACTTGCCTAATACGGAATAAACCTAATACGGAATAAAGAATAGCGACAGGAACGTACCTGTCTTTTTTTCTACTTTCCTCTCCCCGGGTTTCAAAGGATGCTCCCGGGGCTCCGTTTTTAGCTGCTTATCAAAAAAGCCTCTTCCAGAATTCTGCCTGCTGCCCTGTTCTCCACCCCCTCAACTCCTATTCTACCTTGTCATTTCGGCCGCCTCGGCCTCGGCCTTCCGCATACGCTTTAGCCGCAGCTTCTCGGCGTCCGGATCCTCGTCGCAGTTCGCCCTACTCCGTACATAGTAGACCGGTGGACTACCCCTACCCGTGCCATAGCCCCCCTCGTTAAGCGACTCGGGCATGTCCTTCCAGTAGCGGCCTGCAATGTCGGCATGTGATCGAGGAGGTCAAGGGAGTCGGCCCATCTCGTCTCTCACCGTTATCGACATTCCTTTCCACAGCAGAGACGGACATCATTTTCTATCCGTGACCGCCCCATCATATCGTGCCATCGCTTGATCATATGCACTGTTGTCGAGCAGTGTCACGCAGATGTTCGTTGCTTCTACAAGAGCGGACTGGTGAAGGCCCTGCAGGTCGCCCTTGCTTACATCAGCAACGCTGTCAAGGAAACGGCTTTCGACATTGTGAGCTACAAACTGGTATTTCCATTCAAGAACAAGCCCCCCAAAGTAGCAGAACGGTGCCACGATCACAATTTAGCATTCTCCGCCCGCTTTTCCGAGTACCACACAGACTCGTTGTCGCCGCCACCAAACGGCCAGCCGACCATGCCGAGGCTGAGCCGGGTGGACGACTCGAGCTCCGCGGCGCGCGCCTTGAGCTCGTCCACGTCCCAGTTGGCCCACAGGAACTTGCCCTTGAGGAAGCGCGCCTCGGGGCTGGCGAGCCAGACGGCGAACGTGGCGGGCAGCGCGATGTGGTCCTCGGCGCCGAGCGCCTGGATGCCGCCGGCCTCGGCGTTCATGTCGGTGCGGACGACGCCCGGCTGCATGTGGTAGACGCGGAGCTGGGGGCGAGCCGACGCCAGCAGGTCCCACAGGCGGCAGACGGCAAGCTTGGACACGGCGTAGGCGGCCAGGGCGCCGCCAAAGTTCATGTGCGCGGCCATGGACGACACGTTGACCACGACGGCGTCCTGGGCGGCGACGGCGTGCCGGGAAAAGGCCTGCGCCACGTTGACGGCGTTGTGCAGGTTGGCGTCCACCGTGCGGACGAGCCCGTCGCCGTCGACGGCGTCCACCGCCTCCAGGGGGCCGAGGACGAACGCGCAGCTGACCAGGACGTCGATGCCGTGCTTCTGCGGGCCGTCGGCGCCGGCAAACGAGGCAAAGGCCGCGTCGACCTGGTCCTTGCTGGTCACGTCGGCCCGGATGGCGACGACCTCGACGTCCGGGAAGCGCCGCTCGATGCCGGCCTTGGTGTCGAGCAGCGGCTGCTCGTCGAGGCCGACGAGGCCGATGCGCGCCGCGCCGGCCTGGGCAAACGAGCGCGCCGTCTCGGCGCCGATGCCCGTGCCGCCACCCGTGATCAGCACGTTCTTGCCCTGGGCCGAGAGCTCCGGCCGCGTCGGCGACAGCGACGGGTACGTGTTGCTGTGCCACGTCTTCGTGGGCGAGGGGAAGGGCGCGGCTGCCATCTTTTTGCTTGTGGTCGGCTGGTCGGCGTGGTGAGCTGACGACTGCCAACGTGGCAGCGGCCCTCTCGAGACGACAAGGCAGCATCCTTATAGCCGTGGCACTGGTGGGCGGCCGGCCTTATTACACTTTGTTCTGTGTAGGATTCCTCCACGGATGCCTTCAAAGTGGAGAAGCTGAATATTTACTACCTGTCACTTCATGGGCCCTTTTAGCCGATATCAGCCCACCCAGGCCTATACACAGGCTCACAGTCTCCCCTCCTTATCACCGCCCGCATCGGACGGGCAGTGCGCCATGCACGATAACATGACATGGCCGGCCGGAAGGTTGGCTTGACACTGGACCACGAATCGCACAGAGCCGACGCGATGATATTGAAACTAACAATAACAATGTGCCTTTTACCCGTACATCTAACTGTGTTTCTTCTCAAACGATGGGGTCCTATCAATCTACGATATAGGCAATGTTGGCTCATTATACAAGCCAACCGTTTTTTGTCGCTTCGGGTCCTCACTCCAAAAATTGTATGTGCTGCTGGGCTGCGTTGTAACAACAGACTTTTTATTCTCACCTATCAAACAATGGAATTTTTATGTACTCCGCAAACATCGAGACATTACGCAAATCACCGGTATCGTAGGAGACAGCATAAATATTATATCTAGCAGCAAGCCCAGTCCTGCCGCCGGAAACACGATCAATGTGCACGCGTCAGAGACCGGGAACTTGTATGGGGAATAGGCTTCAGACATCCGGAAAGCGGCGATGTCTAAATGCGGAATGGGATATAGTGATGCTGGACCATATGGGGCTAAACTGCAACGATGCCTAAAAACTGTATATACATAACTGTACTATTATCTATCCTTGGGCCCTATCTATCTCAGCTTCAATTTTCACTGTCGTCTTCCACAGGTATACCTCCGTCATCTCCCATTCCAGATGATCGGGACAGATGTACCGAGATCCATCAGCAATCTCTAGCAATCATGCTAAACGCAAGTAGACGCCCATGTTCATATTTTAGGAAATATAGTGGTAAGACAGATGCCATTATAACAGAATCGCGCATTAAGGAATAATAATGAAACCAGCTACATAACCGCACATCTCCTCAGCGGCTAGCCGCAGTACCGGTCGACTTAGCCAGCAGCTTTACTATGGCCTCGTGCCCACGTCTAGCCGCCCACGATAGTGGTGCTTGCTCATTACTATCCTTCGAATCGGCATCAACCTGGCCAGTGGCAAGTAGCATCTTTACCACAGCCTCATGTCCTCCAAAAGCGGCCCACGATAGTGGTGTTTGCCCATTACTATCCTTCGAATCGGCATCAACCTGGCCGGAGGCAAGTAGCAGCTTTACTACAGCCTTGTGCCCAAGTCCAGCGGCCCACGATAGTGGTGTTTGCCCATACCTATTCTTTAAATCGGCATTAACTTGTCTGGTGGCAAGTAGCAGCTTTACCACGGCCGCGTGTCCATAAAAAACATCCCCCCACAATGGTGTCCACCCAATATTGTCCTTTGAATCGGTATCGAGCTGACCGGTGTTAAGTGGCAGCTTTACTATAGGCTTTTGCTTAAGCATAGCGTCCCACGATAGTGGTGTTTGGCCATATCTATGCTTCGAATCGGCATCAACCTGGCCGGTGGCAAGTAGCATCTTTACCATGGCCGCATGTCCCTTATAAGCGGCGCACAATAATGGTGCTTGCTTATACCAATCCTTCACATCGGCATTAACTTCTCCGGTAGCAAGTAGCATCTTTACCACGGCCGCATGTCCCCTAGAAGCGGCCCATAATAGTGGTGTTTGCCCATACCAACCCTTCACATCGGCATCAACTTCTTCGGTAGCAAGTAGCATCTCTACCACGGCCGCGTGTCCATTAAAAGCGGCCCACGATAGTGGTGTATGGCTATATCTATCCTTTGAGTTGACCTCGACCTGACCGGTAGTAAGTAGCATCTCTACTACGGCCACGTGTCCATTACAAGCGGCCCACGATAATGGTGTCCGGCCATTGTTATCCTTTAAGTCGGCCGTAACCTGACCAGTGGCGAGTAGTAGCCTCACCACAGCGGCGTGTCCGCTAAAAGCGGCCCGCCATAGCGGCGTCTGCCCATAATCATCCTTCAAATCAGCGTCGACTTGGCCGGTAGCGAGTAGAAACTTTACCACATCCTCGTGTCCATTGGCAGCGGCCTGCGATAGCGGTGTTCGTCCGTCAATATCCTCCAAGTCGATAGGAATAGCATCCTTGCCCGTATATTTTAGAATAGTAGACAGAACTCCTAAGGCGCCGGATGCTGCTGCAATGTGTGCAAGAGTGATACCTTCGCATGGAACTATTGGGAAATTGTGTACGTTCAGAATCAGGTGCAGCCGTCTCCATATGGGAATGAAAGCGTTTGATGGCCAGGCAAATAATTCCAAAGGATCCCTCTGAGGGACACCTTGGACATCGCTTTGCTTTACGTGTACCGACCATGAAGCGATAGCATAAAGCAGCAGTGGAAAGTCAGATATCAGGATGTTATGATCGTGGCCTGTCCAGTGTTCGATCTCCTCTGCGGCCAAGTAGCGCAGGCAGGTCCTAGAAAGCTGAAAGTGTGCTATTCCGATTGCCATGTTGATCGATATGGGGCTACTGTCTAAATCCAAAAGGCCCTTGTCTATAAAGAAGTCTTTGACTGACTGGTGGATGAACGCGACAACCTGAATGCCGGATGTTATTGGCTTATCGTCTGAATCGCACGTTTCGGACTCGAACCGATCACTGCCGTCAGATGAAACGACGACCTCAGCAAGACCGCAACTCAGCGTCTGAATTCGCCTTTTCAGTCTGTCGTTGCTGGGTAAAAATTCTTTGTTGTTTTGATATTCCCGCAATGAGCGTTGTTCACAGGTCGGCTCGATGGCCATTGCCCATCGTAACTCGTCCAATGTTAACGGCCGTAGTGAAAAGCAAATCCATTGGATCAGCTTGAGCGAAGCCTTCTTCTCGCTCATGCTATCAACGAGCTTGCGGTATAGGTCGTGTAGTTCTAAAGGGATAGCACTGATTCCTTTCCTGATCGCCTCTAGTCCTACTCCATCATTGTCGAGGGCCAAGACTTGATTTACAACGAGGCGAGCCCATATGAAAATTCCGGAAGCCGCATCAGTAATCAAGGACGGAATCGAAGATTCAGCTAGATCGCAGGAATAGGACAGCTGGGTTCGCACATATAATGAAATATCCCGTTTGTTTTCATGCTCCGGGCATATCTCAAAGTCGCAGCTCTGATGTATAATTGGGTAGTGGCGGCAAGTAACACAGATGCGAAACTGTCGATCAGTTGGCAACCGAGTCCGAAGTAGTGCTTTAAACCACCGGAAGAGCTTGACCGCGTTGTCTCTGCCACATTCGTCCAAAGCATCAACGAATAGCCAGACAGATCGTTCCTTGAGAACTATTGGAAGAGATGCCTCGAAGAAGCGTTGAAGTTCTTCCGGCCACTGCCACTTGTCACCAGGCGCACCCATCTCTGCACGCCTTCGTTCAAACGTTTTGACAAGATCTGACAGTGCGTCAGGTGCTTGGCGAAGGACCTGGTGGATGAAAGAGCGGAAGAAGCCGAGAGGAGTCTTTTGGAGCGGGTCGCCGCGATCATGGAAGAAGAACGAGAGAACAAGATCCTCTTTGTCAACGCTGAAAACAGCCCGATGATTTTCAAGGGCGTATTTTAGCAATGTCGACTTTCCAGACCCCGGCTTTCCCTTGATCCAAAGCAGGCCGCTGTCACAAACAGCCCAGCTCGTGTACTGCCTGTGCCGAAGCAACCATTCGCAGGTTCCGACGGTGGCACGATCAAAGTCGTCAGCGCGTCCAGCGCGGTCCTGCATTGTCGGAAACGCTAGCGATTTTAAGCAGTCGAGGCAGCTTTGCGACAATTGTGATACAGGCTTGGGTTGGCCTAAAGAATCCATATGCTAGTTTAATAATGCGTTCTAGCCAAAAACTATAAATTAAACTTCCTTACCAATCTGTGATTTCCATCTCGTCAGCTCTCCAAGCAATCTCTTGAAGCCATTTTCTTCCACCGAGGCAAACCTAACCATGTCTCTGTGGTCGGCATGAATGGTCATAGGATCAAAGCCGTCAAAAGTCGCGGATTCCTTGGACACGACTTTACCAAATACGTGCAGCGGCAATTCTTCGAAAAAACATGTGACCTCAAGGCTCCTGCCATCTTTTTGTAGTTCCCGTACCATGCCGCAAAGTCGACTTGAATAGACTCGAGTAGTTGATTGTCCCTCTGTAGAATGTCCAAAAGATTCGTGTTTGTAGATTTCCCAATAGGCAAAGCAGAAACAGGTATCTTCGCCCAGTCTGCCATCCAGGCGCCCCGATGAGGTGTACCCATGAATACGATGCCTTTGAGACTGTCGAATATGCCACGAAGATGCGCTTGGGGGTTATTTCGCGAGAGAAGGACGGCCATCTTGCAGACCAGGCTGCCCAGGCTATGGGCGACAAAGATGGCCGGGCGAGATGACGCATCGAAAATGGCCCGGTCCGCTGCCAGGTCATGCAGGAGGTTTGTGGCATGATCGAGCAGCCGATTCGACCCCGCGGCTCCAATACGAACCACATATGCGTCGTAGCCATACGTCAGTACGCGGGTGTTGCTGAGACGCGGCGGCAGGAGGGTCTCTGGCCAGGGCCTGGACTGGCCCTTGGCGGTCCATGTGCTTTCCCGGTCGCCGGTCAGGCCGTGGACAAAGCATATGTCTACCGTAGCATCGGAGCAGTCGTGAAGAACCTTCACCCCGTCCGGGAAAGAGGAAGAGGGTTCGGGTAGGGTTGGATTGCCACGGTTATGCTGTGGCAGATCGGCGTCAAGGTGCTTCTTTCGCCGCACTAAAAGTCGCTTCATCGCAATATCGAGCACATGCGTAAATCAGTGCACTGTTCTTGATGAGGCAGCTGCCAATTTGACAGCCTGCGACGAGAGTGCAAAGTAATCACGAGAAAGCCGTTACGACGCAGAGAGCATGGAAGAGAGGAGACCGTCAGGGGAGGGGGAGGCAGAAATAAAGCGGCAGTGCAAGGCAGACATCGATGCCCGACCAGCGATTATTGGCCATGGCTATATGACGTGTCAGCTCACAGCAGGGGGGAGAATGCACGTGAGAACTCAGCCACATGAAAGGGACAGAATATGTGGTACAAACAATTCCCAGAAGAGGCAGTCTGCAGAAAGAAGATGGGGCCTCTCGGCATATCCACGTCGCCTGCAGTCCCCTCGCCATAGACTGCTTGTGGAAGAGGGTTAACGGACTGTCTGGTGCTCTTCTCAAGAGCCTTTGAGTCTTGAAAGACGAGTCCCTTTGCAGCAAACCGCTGGAAGAAGGTATGGAAAGAAAGAAGGCCTTTAAAATCTGCGAAAGACGCCGTCGTAAAGCAAGCCGACTCTCAAAATACCGTCTGATTTGAAGGAATGTCCATTCCTTCCTATCGACACACTAAATGGAGTCAATGAAAAAAAAAAAAAATATTGGACAAAAAAATATTCCACAATCCAGGAATCGAACCCGGCTCTTCTGCCCCTTTCGGGCTAGGTACCGAGGTATTACTTTGAAAGTATTGCAGCAGAGTAAAAATGGGCTATAAAGTATTATATTCTTACTCTTCCGCAAAAAAGACCGGCAAAATTAAGAAAATTGCTATGCACGACAAATAAATCCTTCCTCATAATGAGTTCAAACGCATGGGCCATTCTATCTTTTGCTACTACTTGGCATTTAGCAGACCTCACGCGCTGTCAAGTCACGTGGCACCTCATAGCCAAACCAATCTCTCCCACCACCGTTATTAAAGCCTATGAGCCGTCATAGCTCGACATCGTAACAGCACAGCTACTGCATATGCGCAGCCACCGTGCATTGTTACTGAGTGGGTCTTGCAGAGCCTTGTTGACATCGGCCTCGACGTATCACCACATATCCGCTTCTTTTTCGGATTGGCTCCGGCTATCTCCACCTGGCCTACAATTCCTGAGCTCTAGATTTGCCTGTGAGAGAGTGGCCTGTTCAAAAGTACAGACTTTTAGAATCATAGGGGTGTGCGAGTGGATACAGCAAATGTGTGTTGGCAGGCTAGACAGGTTGCAGTCATATTTTTCGATCGCCAAGAGGATCTACTTAGTGCTAAACACGATTGGCCGAAAGAGTTATTGCAAAAACCGCATCGTGCCACTCTTTATCGTTCCTGCCACAGCTCGGAATAAAAGGAGAAAATACAAATTGTTCTTGAGCTTTACAGCTGTGTGCCTATCTGTTGCAGTCGGACATGTGGAGCAGCCAAGAGACGTCCACGACAAAGGGCTAAGAACCTCGGCTACAGCTTATTTTGCTCTAGCTCATTCAGCCCTATGGGCATACATACGCGTCCACAAAGCATGCAGCCTACCACATGCACAAATCCTATCTGCCAACGACGGTGTGCTCCTAAATAGGCCCACTGTGGTCTTGTGTGATCCTTCGCTCCAGAGTCTAGCCCTGATACGAGAGACCGCGGGTCGACCAGAGGTTCAACATCTACTGCTTCCAGCATAAACCCACCTTGTGGGGAACTATTAGCCCAAATTGCGTCTGCTAATTTTGCTCTGCATATGTAGCGATGCTCCGTACTCGTTCAGCTATCTTGCGCCTCCCCCCCCTTACTTTCCGCGTTGTGGGATGCAGGCTATAACTGGACGTTGCCAACTTGCCTTTTCTCGTGCTCAACGCTGCCCGTCAAACTTTTCTCGAGGACACAACACTGTTACGAACCATGCCGTCATTCGCTGTTGCTGCTGCAGGTGCCTGGATAGCCCTGTCAGCAGTCTTCCCGGCCGTCTACGCGACCGACTGTGACTTTGACGGCGGCTACGCCCTGCGCAACCCGGTTGGCTGCCCCAGCAACACGACCGAGTGCGGCGGAGGCCACGAGGCTCGGTGCTGTCCCGACTCGCTCTACTGCTGGACGAATGACTCGGCCTACTGCTGTCCCACCGAGGACGAGGACTGCTGGTCCGACCTGTTGAACGTGCCGCAGGTAGGCTGACTGCAGGATGCAGCGAAGGGGCCAAAAAGCCGAGATTCGGGCATGACGCTAATGTGGGCTGCTTCTTTTCGTTTCTTTTTTTTCTAGTGTCCCCTGTCCGACTGGACCCTGTGGGCAGCCAACAGCGCGATCAACGGGTCCTGGTGCTGCGAGGACGACGAGTTTGGCGTGTCCATCTCGGGCCAGGGTGTCGGCTGCACCGACTACGGCTCGACGCTGACCTCGGGCGAGACCACGGCGACCGAGATCACAGACGCCTCGACCACCTGCACGACCGCCTCGGCCTCGTCGACGGCCACCGGGCTCACGACCATCACGTCCTCGGCCCAGCCCGGCTCGACGACCGGCTCCAGCCAGAGCACGGCGACGGCGACCGGCACGAGCAGCAGCAGCTCGTCGTCCAAGTCGATCAGCGGCGGCGCCATTGCCGGCATTGTGGTCGGCGTCGTGGTCGGCGTCGCGTTGGTCCTCGTGGCCGTCTGGGCTGTCTGGCGGCGGAAGCGCAGACAGGCTTCCTACCTGCCGACAACGGCTGCCGCTGCGGCCACCGACTCTCCCAAGAGTCCACCCCCGCCTGTGGCTCCGGTGCCTGTCGATAGCCCCCCCGCCGAGCTCAAGGGCACGCCTCACCCGTCTGAGCCTCCCGTTCCGGTTGAGCTCAAGGGCACGCCTCATCCGGACGAGTATGCGGCGCCCGTCGAGCTCTCGGTCGGGGATATCGCGGAGCTGCCGGCCGAACCCCTTCGCTAAGAGCCAGAGTAGCACTGCCGAGACTGTCGGGGCTTGGCTTCTTATTTCTCTGCAGCATGGTGGAGGACAGATCGTGAAATGGCTGCTCTCAAGAACAGAGCTTGATGATACTCATGGACTCAGCATAGTAGTAGTAATGTTTCGGTTCGCTCTAGTTGCAATCAACGCCTCGGTTCTCGGGGAGCATTTTGCTCTTATGCTCTTGTACGGTCGTCGTCAGTTGCCTTGGATTGCCAACGAGAAGACGCACCAGTGAGAGTCGTCTGACATATGTCGATCAATCCGGGGAATTGCGCACTACCTTTAGAGAACAGCCATTGGAGAGCTCGTTACATGTGATCTAGCCCGTTGAAGACAGTGCCAAGCCCATCAAGAACCTCAATCTCGATCAAACGACTTCCGCACCATCCGTGCAAGGGATGCATGGAACCATGGAACAGAAAAGTCACAAGGCCGGCTGCAGCCATGCGATCGTCTGCCATTCGCCCGTAGGGAACTACCCCGTCCACGGGACCTAAGACGCGGGGAAGATCAGCTCAGCACGGACGATGGAGACCGCATTTTGTCCGAAGGGCCTTGACCGATCTCACTCCCTGGTTCCATCTCTGCGAGCTGGTCTACATCACTCGGCAGCTCTGCTGTCTGCCAGAAGGGTTTCTGTCAGTGGACAATACCACCATTCGACAGACGTGCATCCTGCTGCAGTTGGCTCTGTCCATATAAAGCAAGCTTGACTCTGGTGAGAGATAGCTGAGCGGTCCCGCTGTGCTCTCGGGAATTCTTCGGGGAGAGCTTTGGCGTCAGCTTGTTTCTGCTCCTCTTCTCCCCCTCTTTTCCCGGCCTTGGGTGCCATTTCCCCTCCTTTTGCCGCGAGTCTCGGCTCTCGCCGACAAACCATCCGCAACGACCTGCTGTCCACGGCAAAAGTGGCGGTGTGGGTGGGGATTCAAACCCCGAGATCTACGACCACGTGACACCGCGCGACCGCCGCATTCCTGGACCGGTGTCCCTTTGTGCCTTCAAAGGCCGAGATCAGGCGCTACAGATGCGGCAAACACCCTGTCGGCCACTGAAGTTGCGCCATACGCTGCTAGCCCGGCCAACCAGTTTGGCCGCTACAGAGGCCGATCCACCGGCCCTACAGGCGGCGGGATGATGCAAGCCTGCCAATCGGGAAGGGGCTATTGGGCATTGTCCATTATCTGCATAAAGTGCGGGGTCTCTCTGGGCTAGGCCGGCTTCCTGCAGCTTTGCTGTGAGTAATGAGTATTTCTCCTCTTTTGAGTGGCATCATACTTAAAAAGCTCCAGTTGTCGTTCATGTATCATCGCAGTGCCAGTCTCCCCCGTCTCTGTCGTCTGACCTGCCCGACCCGTCTGCCTCGTCTGTCTCACACTCGTCTGTCTCTTCTTCTCCAGCCACACATCCATCCGTCTGCATTATCCTTCTCGTCGTCTCGTCCCAGCAAAATGGCCGAGGGCAAGTGTCCGGTGGTGCACAGCGTTGCCGGCGGCGGCACGCGCAACAACGACTGGTGGCCGGCGCAGCTGCGGCTCAACATCCTCCGGCAGCACACAGACACGTCCAGCCCGCTCGACAAGGACGCCGACTACGCCCAGCTGTTCCAGAGCCTCGACTACGCGGCCCTCAAGCGGGACATCAACGCCGTGCTGACCAATTCGCAGCCGTGGTGGCCGGCCGACTTTGGCAACTATGGCGGGCTCTTCATCCGCATGGCCTGGCACAGCGCCGGCACGTACCGCGTCACCGACGGGCGCGGCGGCGGCGGCCAGGGCCAGCAGCGCTTTGCGCCCCTCAACAGCTGGCCCGACAACGTCAGCCTCGACAAGGCGCGGCGGCTGCTGTGGCCGGTCAAGCAAAAGTACGGCCAGAAGATCTCGTGGGCCGACCTGCTGCTGCTGACGGGCAACGTGGCGCTCGAGAACATGGGCTTCAAGACGTTTGGCTTCGCCGGCGGCCGCGCCGACACCTGGGAGGCCGACGAGGCCACGTACTGGGGCGGCGAGACCACGTGGATGGCCAACGACGTCCGCTACACGGCCGTGCAGGACAGCAAGGACCCGCACGAGCACGCCCACGGCCTCGAGGCGCCCATTGCGGCCTCGCACATGGGCCTCATCTACGTCAACCCCGAGGGCCCCAACGCCGTGCCCGACCCGGTCGCTGCTGCCCACGACATCCGCGTCACCTTTGGCCGCATGGCCATGAACGACGAGGAGACGGTCGCGCTCATCGCCGGCGGCCACACCTTTGGCAAGACCCACGGCGCCGCCGGCGGCGACCACCAGGGGCCCGAGCCCGAGGCTGCCGGGCTCGAGGAGCAGGGCCTTGGCTGGCGCGGCAAGCTGGGCACCGGCGTCGGCCCGCACGCCGTGACCAGCGGCCTCGAGGTCACCTGGAGCTCGGAGCCGACGCGGTGGACCAACAAGTTCTTCGAGTACCTCTTTGGCTTCGAGTGGGAGCTGGAGAAGAGCCCCGGCGGCGCCAACCAGTGGGTGGCCAAGAACGGCGGCAACATCATCCCGGACGCCTTTGACAAGACCAAGAAGCACCGGCCGCGCATGCTGACCACGGACCTGGCCCTGCGCTTCGACCCGGCCTACGAGAAGATCTCGCGCCACTACCTGGCCCACCCCGACCAGTTCGCCGACGCCTTTGGCCGCGCCTGGTTCAAGCTGCTGCACCGCGACCTGGGCCCGCGCACGCGCTACCTCGGCCCGGAGGTGCCCAAGGAGGTGCTGCTCTGGCAGGACCCGATCCCGGAGGTGACCCACACGCTGATCGACAGCGCCGACGTGGCCGCGCTCAAGCAGGCCATCCTGGGCTCGGGCGTCGAGCACGCCAAGTTCATCCGCACGGCCTGGGCCTCGGCCTCGACCTTCCGCGGCAGCGACCGGCGTGGCGGAGCCAACGGCGCCCGCATCCGGCTGCTGCCCCAGCGCAGCTGGGCCGCCAACAACCCGGCGCAGCTGGCCGAGGTGCTGAGCGTGCTGGAGAAGATCCGGGCGCAGTTCAACGCGGCGCAGAAGAGCACGGACAAGCAGGTGTCGATGGCCGACCTGATCGTGCTGGCCGGCGCGGCCGCCGTCGAGAGGGCGGCGCACTCGGCCGGCTACACGTCGGTCAAGGTGCCCTTTGCGCCGGGCCGTGGCGACGCCACGCAGGAGCAGACGGACGTCGAGTCGGTCGGGTACCTGGAGCCGGTGGCCGACGCGTTCCGCAACTACGGCAAGTCGACGGCCCGCGCGCGCGCCGAGGAGCTGCTGGTCGACCGGGCACAGCTGCTGACGCTGTCGGTGCCGGAGCTGACGGTGCTGCTGGGCGGGCTGCGCGCGCTCAACGCCAACTTTGACGGGTCGCCGCTGGGCGTGCTGACGACGCGGCCGGGCGTGCTGACCAACGACTTCTTTGTCAACCTGCTGGACATGGCGACGGTCTGGAAGCCGGCGGGCTCGGGCGCCGACGCGGACGAGTTCTTTGTCGGCAGCGACCGGGCCAGCGGCAAGCCGCGCTGGACGGCGTCGCGCGTCGACCTCGTGTTTGGCTCGCACGCCGAGCTGCGGGCCGTGGCCGAGGTGTACGCCAGCGCGGACGCGGGCGAGAAGTTTGTGCGCGACTTTGTCGCGGCCTGGACCAAGGTTGCGAACGCGGACCGGTTCGACATGACGCCCCATTGACTGCATGGCAGCGTCGGGGACCGCCCTTTTGAGCGGAGGCTGCGAAGCTTTCTGTGAACGGACACGCTGGACTTGGAATGGAACAAACCCAAAGCTCGAAAAACTCGAAAAACTCGAAAAAATTTGAATGCTGGATGCTGGAAACTGGATATTGGACACTGGAAACCGACACTGATCGGAATGGCTAATTTTGGGGACATCTGCTTGGATATCTCTCTTTTCTGTACTTTGGTAGTTGCCTCGTGCAGCCCGAGACGTAGTATTGTTGGAACAACACAAGAGTGCAAGACGTGTGGTGTGCTATGTGCCGTGTACTGTGTGCTGCGTGCTTGTGCTGTGCTATTCTGCCAATGAATTGGACTGCGGCAGCTTATGCGGTGTCACTCCCGACTTCCATCCAATATGCCCTGGGCTTCCCCAGCTAGCCGCCAAACGGTGCCCCACTATGATTGACTGAACTGCCGGCGGCTTTTGGCCCTTCACATGCTGCGAGACATTCTGCCCTTTGTCCTTGCTGCCGTTTTTGCCCTCTTCATCTCCCCAACGGCCTCGCATGCTCGTCTCCCGTTTCCGCAGGCACGACACACAGCGCACCTGCCGTCGCGGCACTTGCGCGCGCCTTCCCCAGACCTCCCCAGCCCCCAGCCCCGGTCGGATTTACCTTTTTCCACTGATCCTCCAACTAAAATTAAGGGACGTCCCTAAGAAAGAGAGGCCACACCCCCCCCCCCCCCCCCCTCATATCACATCGGAAGCAATACTGCCAGCGCACGCAGCGATCCCGTCTGGAAGCGCTGCTTTCATCACGATGAGTCTATTGACTAGCCGGCAAGCCGAAGAGCTGTACGTTTCCCCGGGGCGAGCGAGCGAGCAGGCACAGACTGACAGACCGTTTCCCCCCTCACCTCCTCTTTCTCGAAAAGCAGACACAAGTCGATGATTGCGTATCTTGCGGCAAACAACTTCACGGCGAGCGCGGCGGCCCTGAGGCAGGAGCTCAACCTGGACGAGGCGCAGTATGACGCCACGACGGCCAAGAAGTACGAGTCGCTGCTGGAGAAGAAGTGGACGAGCGTGGTGCGGTTACAGCGAAAGGTGAGCAAAAGGTGGGAGCAAACGGTGTTTGTTGGCGGGTGCTGGCGGGTGTTGGCAGGTGTTGGCAGGTGTTGGCGGGTGTTTGTGTCTGCGTGTTGCCGTGGACGGCTGGCTGACCCGGCAGATCATGGACCTGGAGTCCCGGAACAACGCGCTGCAGTCGGAGGTGGACAACGCCACGCCCGGGTCGCTGATGCTGCGCAACAAGGACCCGGCATCGTGGCTGCCCAAGGCGCCGCCGCGCTACACGCTGGAGTCGCACCGCAACGCGATCAACTGCATTGCCTTCCACCCGACGTTTTCGTCGCTGGCCACGGGCTCGGACGACTTCACGATCAAGATCTGGGACTGGGACATTGGCGAGCTGGAGAAGACGATCAAGGGCCACACGCGGGCGGTGCTGGACGTGGACTACGGCGGGCCCAAGGGCAACGTGCTGCTGGTGTCGTGCAGCTCGGACCTGACGATCAAGCTGTGGGACCCGGCCGACGACTACAAGAACATCCGCACGCTCTCGGGCCACGACCACAGCGTCAGCGCGGTGCGCTTCATCCCCAGCTCGGCCAACCTGCTCGTCAGCGCCAGCCGCGACATGACGCTCAAGATCTGGGACGCCACCACGGGCTTCGTCGTGCGCACGCTGCACGGCCACACGGCCTGGGTGCGCGACGTGGTGCCGGCCTTTGACGGCCGCTTCCTGCTCTCGTGCGGCGACGACATGACGGCCCGGCTGTGGGACATCTCCTCGGTCGCCACCACCACCGAGAGCAAGCTGACGCTCTACGGCCACGAGCACTACATTGAGTGCTGCGCGCTCGCGCCGCCGACGGCCTACGGCCACCTCGCGCAGATGGCCGGCCTCAAGCGGCCGCCGCCGGCGGGCAGCTCGGCCGAGTTTGTGGCCACCGGCTCGCGCGACAAGATGATCCGCCTCTGGGACGCGCGCGGCACCTGTCTGCGCACGCTCGTCGGCCACGACAACTGGATCCGCTCGCTCGTCTTCCACCCCGGCGGCAAGTTCCTGCTCTCGGCCGCCGACGACAAGACGGTCCGCTGCTGGGACCTCGCCCAGGACGGCCGCTGCGTCAAGGTCATCGGCGACCCCCACGAGCGCTTCGTCACGTCGCTGCGCTGGGCCCCCAGCCTCGTGCGCAGCGCCGGCGGCGCCGCCGACCAGCAGCCCGCCGCCGACCAGAACGGCAACGGCAACGGCAGCGGCCCCGCCGGCCGGTCCGACACCACCGTGGCCGCCAACGGCACAAGAACAAAGGAGGCGCAGGACGTGCAGATTCGCTGCGTGGTGGCCACGGGATGTGTGGACTGTAAATTACGGATCTTTACGAATTAATGAAGCACCAGACGTCCAGACGAAGTGAAGAAGAAGAAAAACAGACAAGGAGACACATTATATCCCACCCCCCCCGTGTCCAGTTGCAGCTGCAGAGTCAAGGGGGCCGGCGTGCCCGAACATCCACCCAGCAGCAAAGGTGGCCCTTGCGAACTTGTCCACGATGACGAGACATGTTTGGTCTCGGAGCAGCCTCAAGACACGACTACCAATCCCTTCAGCATAGCGCACGACGACTCGGAGAGAGAAGGAGAGAGAGAGAGAGAGAGAGAGAGAGAGAGAGAGAGCAAAGGAGACGACGACGGCGCCCTCGTGGCAAGGGCAGGTCGGAGAGGACATGAAAGATGAATATTTTGGAAGACTACAGAATGGAAGCAAGTAGAGAGATAAGCATGCAGATTTGTTCATGTGGCAGTTGAGCGGCCGCCCGCATGGACAATAGAAGAGTCACCGTTTACTGGCAGAGGTAATCGGCATGGGCTTCCTTAATGTGATTGGCCAATTCGTTTCGTCCGTGGTCCGCTTTTATGCCTCGCAGCTTGATTTCCGGGGTACGGAGTACTCTGTGCAGAGTACTCTCGGAAGACCATGATCTCTTCAGCCAGAACTACCTACCCCAGCTTTTAGGACAGTCACAGTGGCATGACGGACGGCAGACTCTTCCGGTCTCTGCCTAGTAACCTCCAGGCCTTCATCTGGCGTAGCAGCAGCGTCGGGGGTAGTTTAAAACAATAATATCCGTAGACACAATGCAACGTTGTCTCGTATGTGCAGCACGAGGTCAGGTTCTCATGCCGAGACAGCTGTTGCGTAATCCTGCAACTTGTTGTGCCGTTTTCCATGCGGGGTTGGAAATTAATAGGGCCGCTAGTACTAGTGGTAATCGCTGCGACTCGGGGCTTGTCTCGGCTGGACCTACTTGACGATCAGCCACGTATTAGCCAAGGAAAGGGCCAAGGAAAGGGCGATGAAAAGGGCGATGCCAAGGACAGACACATCTGCCAGAAACATCATCCCAAGAGACAAGGCAAAAGCAGCGAAAATGGCCATTGGAATTGCACTTTTGGGGGCGGGCATCTTTGCCACGCGCGGTGAGTAGTCGAGTTTGGCTGTTGTCTGCCCTGCCCCGGCGACTCCCAGTGCTCTGTCTGACGGTCGACAGAACACCTGCCGGCCATTGCGGCGGCAGACGAGCTGGAGCTCAAGGCGATCTACTCGCGGTCGCAGAAGACGGCCGAGACGCTGCTGGCCAAGGCGGTGGCGGCGGGCAGCGGCATCGGCAGCGCGGACGTGTACTTTGACGAGCCGGTGACGGCGGGCCGGGGGCTGGCGGACCTGCTGGGCCGCGGCGACGTGGCGGCGGTGGCGGTGTGTATCCCGATCGCGCTGCAGCCGGCGGTGGTGCGGCAGGCGCTGGCGGCGGGCAAGCACGTCATCAGCGAGAAGCCGGTGGGCGCGACGGTGGCGGCGGCGCGCGCGCTGATGGCCGCGTACGAGCAGCTGCCGGCGCCGCGGCCGCTGTGGGCCGTGGCCGAGAACTACCGCTACCAGCCGGGCCTGGTGGCGGCCGAGGCGCAGGCCCGCGCGCTGGGCGGCGACCTGGTCTCGTTTGCGCTGCACAGCGACCGCCTGGTGCGCGACGAGGCCAGCGGCGGCTACATCAACACGGCCTGGCGCCGCACGCCCACCCATCCGGGCGGCTTCCTGCTGGATGGCGGCGTGCACTTTGTGGCGGCCCTGCGGATGCTGCTGGCGGCCGTGGCGAAGCCAGCCTCGTCGGGCGATGCCGGCGACGTCGCCATCACAAAGGTCGCCTGTCTCGCCGCCCAGCTGCAGCCGCACCTGCCGCCCGTCGACACGCTGCGCGCCGTGGCCGCCACGCGCGGCGGCGCCAGCGGGCTGCTCAACATGTCGTTTGGCACCGAGTTTGGCGGCCCGCTGCTCGAGGTCGCCGTCGTCACCACCGCCGGCCGCCTGACCTGGACGCCGCGCCGCGTCTCCGTCGTCCGCCGCGGCTGCCCCGACCCCGTGGTGCTCGACACCGCCGACCCCGCCGCCTTTCCCGCCGCCCAGGCCAACGGCGTCAAGGCCGAGTTTGCCGCCTTTGCCCGCAGCATCGCCGCCGGCGCCGCCGCCGTCGACCCCGCCCAGTCGCCCGCCGAGGCCCTCCAGGACCTGCTCGTGCTCGAGGCCATGCTGCAGTCGGGCGCCGAGGGCGGCGTCCTGCGGGACGTGGGGGGGCCGTAGAGCCGCGCAGCAGAGAAGGGGGGAAAAGGTTGGCGATGCTCAATTGAGCCTCATTTTGCAACATGGAAATACGCTCGAGATAGACCCAAGAGAAGGTGCAACCGCCGCCGTCTGCACCTGCCTATTCCGGTGTCCGTAGATAAGAGCTCCCTCCAGCACGCAATCTTTGTCGCCATTGCCCAGGCAGCTGCAGCGCTGTTCGGCGGGGCCCACCGCTAGTCGTTCTTGCCATACGTCGTACGGGGCTTTGCACCGAGTTTATCTCTACTTTATTCTATCTCTCCCCATCCTCTCTTCTTCTTTTCTCCCATTCGCTCCCTTGCTCCCTCCCTCACTCTCCACAACCAAAACATAGCATGTCCTCCTAGAGCACACTGTCGAGCATGGACAAAGGCGAGCAGCTGCTGCCGCCGTACTCGGCCGTTGCCGACCCACCAGCTCCACGATGGGCTCATCATCACGGCCCTCTAGGCTTCCACGGCCTGCGTCGTCGCGGCCGCCTCCTCCGACTGGCGGGCCTGGCCTGTCTGCTGTACATTGGGTATGCGCAGTGGACGCAGCTGAGGCGGGAGGTGCCCGGTGGTGGCGGCAGCCGCGAGCCCGTCGCCGGTCTGTCGCTCGAGAAGCTGCAGGCGGACGTGGCCACGTGTGCGGCCCTGCACAGCACGCCGAGCGATGCCGAGGGAGCCGGGCGGGCCGTCAACGCTCGCCACCTGGACGGCCAGCGCGCGACGCTGATCCGCAACGCGACGGTGTGGGTGGGCGAGCCCGAGGCCGGGACGACGCCCGAGCAGGCCCGCGCCGGCAAGGGCTTCCGCTGGGTGACGGCCGACGTGCTCCTGGAGCACGGCCTGATCCAGCGCGTGGCGCCACTGATCAGCCTGGACGCCGTGCCGGCATCGGCCGTCGTGTGGGACGCGCGCGGCCGCCAGCTGACGGCCGGCATCATCGACATGCACAGCCACGCCGGCCTCGACTCGATGCCCGAGCTCGACGGCAACGAGGACACCAACGAGATGTCGGCGGACATCACGCCCTACGTGCGCTCCATCGACGGCATCCAGCCGCAGGACCACCAGATCCAGGTGATCAAGTCCGGCGGCGTCACCACGTCGCTCGTGCTGCCCGGCTCCGGCAACAACATTGGCGGTGAGGCTTACGTAATCAAACACGCGGTCGACCGCCACGACGGGCGGCCGGAGCTGAGCATCGCGTCGCTGCTGGCGGCGCCCGACGCCCCGGGCCTGCGCTACATCAAGATGGCCTGCGGCGAGAACGCGAAGCGGGTCTACGGCAAGCTGGGCGAGCGCGGCCCCTACAGCCGGCTCGGCGAGAGCTGGGCCTTCCGCCACGCCTTTGAGCAGGCCGCCGCCCTCGTGCAGGCCCAGGACGACTGGTGTGCCGCGGCCGAGCCGGCGGCCGCGCTCTCCAACGACACGCTGCACCGCGCCGTCTCGGCCTACCTGCCGCGCGACCTCGAGTGGGACACGCTGGCGGCGGTGCTGCGCGGCCAGGTCCGCGTCAACACGCACTGCTACACGGTGCCCGACCTCGAGGCCTTTGTCGACCACACCAACGAGTTCCGCTTCCCCGTCTGGGCCTTCCACCACGCCCACCAGACCTTTCTCGTGCCCGAGGTGCTCCGGCGCGCCTGGGGCGCCGACCGCTTCGGCCCTCCGGCCTCGGCCATGTTTGCCGACAACATGTACTACAAGGCCGAGGCCTACGTCGCCTCCGAGTTTTCCGGCAAGATCCTCTACGACAACGGCCTGACGCCCATCTACGTCAGCGACAACCCGGTGCTCAACGCCCAGCACGTTCTCTTCGAGGCCGCCAAGGCCTACCACTACGGCCTGCCCTACCACGCGGCCCTGGCCTCGGTGACGACGGCGCCGGCCGAGCGTCTGGGCCTGGGCCGCCGCCTGGGCCGCGTCAAGCCGGGCTTCGATGCCGACGTTGTCGTCTGGGACAGCGATCCGCTCAGCGTCGGCGCCGCGCCCGTGCAGGTGTGGATCGACGGCGTGGTGCAGTTCGACGACCCCGTGGAGCTGGACAAGCCCGTCAGCCCGCCCGTCGTGCCCGACGAGACGCTCGCCCTGAAGAGCGGCGAGGTGCCCGTCGACGTCGGCGGCGACGTGGTGTTTACGGGCGTGGCCAAGGTGCTGCTGCCGGGCTTCGAGGAGGAGGCCGCGCAGGACGCCAGCGCCGGGCTCAACGTGGCCGTTTCGGGCGGCCGCGTGACGTGCGTTGGTGCCTGCTCGGAGCAGCTGCGCGCGGCCGGCGAGGGCAGCCGTGTGGTGTCGCTGCAGAACGGCTACCTGACGGCGGCCTTTACGGCGTTTGGGTCGAATCTGGGCCTGCTCGAGATCGACGCCGAGAAGACGACGGACAACGGTCCCAGCGGCGACGTCTTCAGCCGCGCCGTCGACGGGCTGGCCTTGGGCGGAAAGAAGCTCGCCGCCGCCCTGCGCTACGGCGTGACGCGAGCGGTCTCGGCGCCGAAGCTGCGCAGCGCCGGCACGCACTACGGCACCAGCGCGGGCTTCCTCACGGGCGGCGGTCCGACGACTCTCGACGAGGGCGTCGTGTTTGTCTCGGATGCTGCTGTCCACTACACCCTGGGCCAGGACGGCAAGCAGGGCGGCAGCACGCCGTCGCTGTCGTCGGCCGTCGGAGCTCTGCGGAACAAGCTGCTCAAGGCGGTGGCAGCCAGCAGCAGCAGCAGCAGCAGCGCGGCCGACCCATTCTCCGAGGCGGCGTATCTGCAGCAGGTCGTCGCCGGCTCGCTGTCGCTGGCCATTACCGCCCACAGCGCCGACTCGATTGCGGCGGTCCTGAGAGTGAAGAAGGAGGTGGAGGCTGCTTCTGCGGCCGCCAAGATCCGCCTCGTCATCATCGGTGGGGCGGAGTCGTTCCTGCTGGCCGACCAGCTGGCGGCGGCCGACGTCGGCGTGGTGCTGGCGCCGCTGCAGTCGTACCGGGCGACGTGGGAGCAGCGACGGGCGCTGACGGGCGCGCCGCTGACCAACGGCACGGCCATCGACGTGCTGGTCGACGCGGGCGTGGTGGTGGCCATCGGGCTCGAGCAGGACTGGCTGGTGCGCGACCTGGCCCTGCTGGCCGGCATCGCCTACAAGAATGGCGGCGGCCGGCTGACGGAGAAGACGGCGCTGGACCTGATCTCGACCAACGTCGACAAGCTGCTGCAGCTGGACGGCAGACAGGGCGGCGACCACGGCGACCACTTTGTGGTGTACGAGGGCAGCCCGTTGGAGATCGGGTCCAAGATCCGGGCCGTGGCAGGTGGCCTAGGCAAGACGATTGTTTTCGAGTGAGAGAGAGAGAGAGAGAGAGAGAGAGCCTTGTACTGAGTATGTGGAGTATGTTTCTGGCATATTTTGCTTAGTAAATTGTTACGTAATGATTGCTATCCAGATAGAGTCACATGACTAGCCAGTTGTGGTGTAGATGATAAATTCAGGGCCCATGAGCCGGCACAAGCATCGCTCTCCTACTCGTTGAGCTGGGCGGGCACGTCGACGGTCTGGCCGTGGAAGCGGTCGAGGCCCTCGCCGCCGTAGCTGAGCAGGGGGGAGACCTCGACGCCGTCGCCGGGGGCGCCGTGGACGGAGGCGCCGGCGGCCTCGAGCCAGCGGCGGCCCTGGAGGAGGATGTCGCGGCAGCTGGTCTGGGGGTCGTCCTCGCCGGTGTTGGGGGCGTTCTTGAGGGGGGAGAACTCGTCTTCGCGGCGGACCTCGAGGCAGGCGAAGCGGGCGAGGGGGATGCGGGGGAAGACGTCAAAGACGAACTGTTCGAGCTTGACGCCGTTGGGGGCGGTGGGCTTGACGGTGAGGCCGGAGGCGAGGTCGGCGTAGGGGATCTTCTTGCGGGCGACGTGGTGGGGGAGGGAGGCGGCCCAGTCGGGGATGGACTCGAGGAAGCGGCGGCTGTAGTAGTGGTTGACGATGTTGGCGGCGCGGAACTTGAGGACGGGGGGGGAGGAGGCGTCGGGGGCGGCGGGGGCGGCGGGGTCGAGGGCCTCGGCGGTGGCGGCGTCGATCTCGCTGTACTCGACGACGTCGGGGCGGCCGTTGCGGAGGAGGATGAGGCCGACGGGCTCGGTGGCGCTGCGCTTGCGGACGACCTTGGTGGCGACGTCGACGTCGAGGCTGGCGGCGAAGCCGACAAAGACGGGGTCGGCGACGCGGACGAGGCAGTTGTCGACGCAGTAGGCGTGGACGTGGTCGACGCCGCGGGCGCGGAGGTCGGCGAGGACGCCGGAGGTGACGAGCGCCTGGTAGAGGCCGCCGTTGCCGTCGGGGGCGACGGCGACGCGGCCGGGGGCCTCGAGCAGGATCTTGCCGTCGCTGCTGATGCACGGCAGCACGCCCTGCTCGAAGAAGACGACGTTGCTGGGGGCGAGGCCAAAGTGGCCGTGGGCGGCGAAAAAGGCCTCGGTCGGGCCGCGGGTCGGGCCGCTCGTCATAATGTACCACGGCACCACGGCGTCGGCGCCGCCGCCGGCGAGCGCCTGCACCTTGCGGATGCGCTCGGCCTGCAGCTGGAAGAGCGACTTGCGGCTCGGCAGGCCGATGTCGTAGCAGCCCTTGGGCGCGGCGCTGCCCAGCCGCGTGCCCTGGCCGCCGGCCATCAGCACCACGGCCACCTTGCCCCGGGCCACCAGGCCCAGCCCGGCCGCCTGCCAGGCCGCAATGTCGCCCGCCGCCGAGTCCAGCATGCTCGCCGTGGCCGACGCCGGCAGCGGCTCCAGCTGCGGCGCCGAGGCCGAGGCCGCCGCCGCCGTCGGGTGCAGCGCCTCCGCCGCCAGCCGGCTGATGCGCGCGGGGTCGAACAGGCTCAGCTGCTGCACCAGGGCGGCCTGCTCGGCCGCCGGCAGCCCGTCGTAAAAGGTAAACACCTGGCCCTGGCCGGCCGCGGCGTATTGCTTCCGCAGCTCGGCCACGACGTCGGCAGGGGGCGCGGACATGGTGTGGTGGAGGAGGAGGTTGGGAGGTTGGGAGGTTGGGAGGTTAGGAGGTTGTAAGGTTGAGGGGTTGTGAAGTTGAGAGGTTGAGAGGCTGAGGTCTCGTTGTCAAAGTAGCTTGGATTTGCTTCGGTCTGGAATTGCTGTCAGGAATGTTCCTCTGCTTTTGCTCTCTCTGATGCGTTCTGTCGGGATTCTTCTCGCTCTCAGCTCGCTAGAGTTTCTCTCTCTGCCTTTTGTCCGACAAACAAAGGCACGACCGATGAGGACAGACCGCCACGGACAGAAACTGGTTGAGCTGAGCAAAGCCGTCACACATCGTATTCGGAGAGCTAAATTTAGTGCATTTAGTGCAAGGAGCACAAGTAGTGTCACAGTGCAGGGGCAGTTTATACGGTGCACACCCCATTTGTTGCACCTTACTATGTAAGCCACCACATCGCCTAATCAAGGGCCTAACCAAGGACCCATCCCAAGGCACAAAGGCATAAAGGAGGTTTACCATCTTCTCGTCGCAAACCGCTGCTTCCTGACTGCTCTGCCAACTCTCGCTCCCCGAAAACCTACTTGCACTGCTCCCTGCTCGCCCGCTGACGCCCCGCAATCCTGCAGGCCGATCCACGTAAGCACTGTTGTGTCACGTGACAGCGCCCGGCCGCCAGTCATCATTTGGGGCGCGTTCGGAAAGCTCTGCGGTGGCAGCGCCCTCTGCCCATCTGCCATCCCATCGCCCCGACGCCGACCGGCCACGAGACGACGGCCACACGGACGGCAGCGCGCGCCTCTGCGAACAGACGACTTTTATTTTTATCTCTTGCTGCCCTACCCGCCGACGCGATGGGGAAAAAGCGGCGCAACTACCCGAACCTGGAGGAGCTGCTGAGTCGGCCGTGGTGCTACTACTGTGAGCGGCCCAACAGAGGACGATCTCTACGTGTTGCTGACGGGTGCAGGCGAGCGCGACTTTGAGGATCTCAAGCTGCTGATCTCGCACCAAAAGGCCAAGCACTACAAGTGCGACCGATGCGGCCGTCGGCTGAACACGGCAGGCGGTAAGCTTGATGTCCAGACGCTGCGGACTGTGTGATGACAATGTCTCTAACAATCATTCCTCCCCCCCAGGCCTGTCCGTCCACATGAACCAGGTGCACAAGGAGACGCTCGTGCAGGTGGAGAACGCGATCGAGGGCCGCGAGGGGCTCGAGGTGGAAATCTTTGGCATGGAGGGCGTGCCGGAGCCGGCGGTGGCCCGGCACAACAACGAGATCCTGCAGAGCTTCCAAAAGGACCGGGCCAACCGCCAGGCCGTGACGGGCAACCCGCAGCCGGGCCAGGCGGGCGTGCCGCGGCCGGCCAAGAAGATCCGCATCGAGACGGCCGACGAGCTCAGGGCGCGCCTGGCCGCGTACCGCGCCCAGGAGGGCGCGCGCAAGGCGGCCGCAGCAGCAGCAGCGGCGGCATCGGCATCGGTATCGGCATCGACAGCAGCAGCAGCAGCAGCAGGCGCAGCAGGCGCAGCCACGACGGAACCGACATCCGCCGCCGCCGCCGCCGCCCCGCCGCCCAACGGGCCGCACGGCTTCGACTACGCCACGTCGCTGCCCAGCCGGCCGCCCAACAGCGGCGGCAGCCTCGGCGGCGCGTCGTCGGGGCTGCCGCAGCGGCCGTCGGGCTACGGCACCGGCGCGGCCTCGACGCTCGACGACCTCGTCGCCGGCGCGGCCCACGGCGGCGACGACATTGACAAGATCATCCGCATGGCCGAGGCCGGCATCCGGCCGCCGCCTCCCGCCGCAGCGGCGACGGCGGCTGCTGCTGTGCCGGAGCCGTCAGCCGCGGCGCCGGAAAAGAAAAAGGAAAAGGCCATGCGCATGGTCTATGCCGACGGCGACTTTAGCCTGGAGGAGCGCATGGCCCTGATACCGCGGTATTCGGTGGCGGCAGCGTGAGCGAGGGGTGAGCGAGGCAGGCAGCAAGCGGTTTAACCGTGTAAACGGTGTAACGTGTAAACGTTGTAACGTTGTAACGGTGCAACGGTGTAAACGGTGTAATCGTTCTAATCGTTCTAAACGCTCCTTCCCAAATGTCCTTTTTCTAATTCTACTCTTCACCCTCACTTCGTCACTGCTTAGTCAGCAACACCATCGTAACATTCGTCATGTTAGGAGCAGAGTAAAGATGCTGTACCATGTAGTTCCTGGCCAACACAAAGACAAACTCCATCCCGCCAAGCTCCAAGACCATCCTACAAACGCTCCCCTCGCCTCCTCGCCCCCTCGCCTCCTCCCCCTCATCGATATCCCAAGCCCAGTCTTGTCGCCGCCGCCGTCGCCGGCCCGCCGTCCTTTTTTATGGCGCTGCCCAGGACGGCGCCGCCCGTGGTGATGCGTCGCCGCGCGCCGCCGGCGTCGAGCAGCATGCTCCTGTCGCGCTGCCGCGGCGAGCCGCCGCCGACGCTGCTGGCCGCGTCGCCGTCCACGCTGCCGTCCAGCCGCAGCGACCGGGTGGGCGAGAGCCCGCCGCCGCGCGCGGCCATGCCGCTGCCGCTGAGACTGCTGCCCAGCCGGCCGATGCCGCTGCTGCTGCTGCTGCTCGGCGGCGAACACGAAATGGGCGGCGACCGGTTGCGCTCGTTGCTGCGCCGGCGCTGCCGCGAGATGCCGTTGGTCGTGCTGGCCATGGACGCCGGCAGCGACGACGAGGTCCGGCGGCTGTGCAGATGTGCGCCGACGGAAAAGCGACGTGCCCCGGCTGCTGCGGCTGCCAGGGAAGCCGAGCCGGCGGCGGCAGTCGAGGTGGTCGCGGTAGAGGTGGTAGAGGTGGTAGAGGTGGTAGTAGATGTGGAAGCAGATCCAGATCCAGAAGTAGATCCAGAAGTAGATCCAGAAGTAGATCCACCTCCACCTCCACTCCCAAACCCAAATCCCCCTCCCAACGACGGCCGATAGCCGCTCTTCTTGGCCGACTGGATCGCCGTCCGCAGCTTGTGCGCATCCACGCCGGCCACGCCCATCTCCGAGTCCGAGTTGCCGGCCGACGACGACGTCCGCGGCGACCGCGAGTACAGCAGCCCGTGCTGCTGTGTCGGCGGCTGGTTCTCGTCGCGCAGGCCGACCACCGGCGACGACCCGCTGCCGCTGCCGATGCTGCCGATGCTGCCGATGCTGCTGCCGCCGCTGTAGCTCGTGCCAATGTACTTGGGGCTGCCGCCGAGGTTGAGGCTGGCGATGCGCGTGGCCGACGGCGGCGTCAGCTGGTGGTTGGCCGCGCGCGGCAGCGAGATGTTGCGCAGCGGCGAGGCCCGTCGCTGGGTCGCCAGCTGCAGCTGCAGCCGGTCGCCGTCCAGCGGCGACGGCGAGGTGGCCCCCAGCCTGGACGGCGAGGTGGCCCCCAGCCTCGACGCCGCTGTCGGCGCGGACGGAACCGCCGTCGAGAGCCGCGTCTTGGCCAGGAAGCCGGCCTGGAACCGGCTCGGCCGGCTGGCCAGCAGTGCCGACGTGTCGCCCAGCGTGGACGTGTCGCCCAGCGTGGACTCGTCGTGTGTCGGGACTGGCATCGTCGGCCGCGCCGGGCTCTCTTCCACCACCGTGTCCATGGCGTAGGCGGTGCTGCCCTTCCGGGCTTCTCCCCCCTCCACCATCCCCCCCTCAGTCCCCCCCCCCTCCATCCCCCCCCTCTGCGGCGTCTTCTCAAAGTCCGCCAGCGTGCCGTCCTCGGACGCGTCGTCCCGCCACCGCACGCCGCGCTTCAGCGACGCCGTCGACGCCTTCTTCTTCAGCGGCGTAAACGACACGCTCTTACGCGTCGCCGCCCCGCTGACCCGGTGCCGTCGCGGCGCCGTCTTGCTCGGCGACGCCTTGCTCGGCGACGACGGCATCACCAGCATGTGCGCGCCGATAAACACCGGCCCGCCCGCCGGCACCCGCGACGTCGCCGCGTAGCCCAGGCTCGACATGCGCTTGCTGCGCCGCGGCTGCCCGCGCTTCGGCAGCGGGATCGACGCCGCCAGCTCGGCCGTCACCTCCGGCCGGATCACCCGCGCCGCCGCCGCCAGCCCCCTCTCCAGCAGCCCGTGCATCACCTCCGGCCCCCGCGCCGCCGCCTCGTCGTGGCCGCCCTCCAGCGTCGCCGACAGCCCCACCACCATCCGGAACTGCGCCGCCAGCAGGCCCTCCACCACCGCGTCGCCCGCCGCCCCCGTCTTGCGCTCCTGCTCCAGCACCTCCCGCTGCGCCTCCCGCTCAAACTGCGCCCTGAGCAGCTCGGCCTCGCGCGCCAGCGTCGCCGTCGCCTCCGCCGCGTCCGCCACCGCGCTGTCCGCCACCGCCGCCGCCACCTGGCCCAGCCCGTGCTGCAGCGCCGTGTCCACCGCCCGCTCCCAGTTGCACCGCTCCAGCTTCTGGTGCAGGTGGTGCCGGCTGTGCTCCAGCTCCGCCAGGACCCCCCGCGCCGTCTTCTGCAGCGGCGCCAGCGTCGCCGGCATCGTCACCGGCCTCGTCACCGGCATCGTCGCCGGCCGCCGCTCCTCGCCGCCAAAGCCGCTGCCGAAGCCGCTGCCGAAGCCGTCGCCGTCCACCCCGTCCGCCCCGTCCGCCCCCTGCGCCACCCTGTCGTACGCCGCCATCCACGCCGACAGCGTCCCGATCCGCCGCTCGATGCACCGCAGCTTCCACATGTCCGCCACCTTCTGCTGCCGCTCCCCCGCCGCGTTGTCGTACGCCGCCCGCATCCGCTGCACGCCCTCCCGCGCCGCCGCGTCCCGCCGCTCCAGCTGCCGCCGCGCCTTGGCCGCGTACGTCCGCTCCAGGTCCCGCTGCTGCGCCCGCAGCTCGTTGATCAGCGCCATCTGCTCGTCGATCTTGACCAGAAAGTCCTTGACGTGCCGGTTCACGTTGAACACGTTGCGCGTCACCTTGGTCTGGATGTTCTTCGCCCGGTTCGCGTACCGCAGCGTGTTCTGCGTCTCGTCAAAGTGCGCGCTCGACGGGCTCACGCACACGATCATCACCGTCTTGCAGTTGCCGCCCAGCGAGAACTTGAGCAGCCGCGTCAGCTTGCTGTTCCGGTACGGCACGTGGTTCGTCTTGCGCGCGTCGCACAGCGCGTTGATGCAGCCGCCCAGCGCCAGCAGCGACTTGTTGATGTTCGCCCCCTCCAGCAGCCGCTCCCCCCGGTTCTTCGTCGCGCTCGCCCGCTCGCTGCCCGCCAGGTCGATGATGCTCAGCGTCGCCATCGTGTGCGGCTCGTTCACGCTCGCGTTGCGGTCCTTCTGCGACACGTTGATCTGCAGCACCGCGTGCGACCGCGACGACACCGCGTTCGCCTCCGTCGGCGACACCGTCCGGTTCTCGTTGCCCTGCACGATCATGTCCATCACGTCCTGCACGTGCCGCGGCCGGTGGCTGCTCAGCCCCGCCACCGTCACCGCGTGGTTCGTGTCCTCCCGCAGCATCAGCCCCTGCTTGCCGCCCCCCGGCACCAGCAGGTCCCGGATCGTCTCGTTGTAGATCTCCAGGTACGACAGCGTCACCTCCGTCACCTTCTCGCCGCTGCGCTCCTCCATCTTCTCAAACAGCTCCTGCATCGTCAGGAAGATGATCCCCGGCTGCTGCGGCGTCCCCGTGATCGTGTGCGTCTTGCCGCACCCCGTCGCCCCGTACGCAAACACCGTCGCGTTGTACCCGTCCAGCACGCTGTCCAGCAGGCCCTTGGTCGTGCCCTCGTACACCTCCGTCTGCGTCGCGTTGTCGTCGTAGATCCGGTCAAACGCAAACACCTGGTCCTTGACCTTCTTGCCCGTCGGCACCACCGACCGCGAAAACCGCTGCACCGGATTGTCCTCTGGCGGATCAAACACCCTGCCTGTGTCAGCAGCGTTCACGCCCCAGATCCCAGACGCCACCGCGGAATTCCTTTCTTACAGGCATCGGTCGTCCACCACCTTGATCACGGACCGCAGTCCCCTCTGGTTCAGCTTCGGCGTCGGCGCCGCCGCCATCGAGCCGTCGCCGAGGAAGAGCGTGCCCTCGTCCGTTTTTTGCCTGCCAGCCCGCCTCGTCAGCCGTGCTCCTCCTCACCGGTGGGTATGCTCTGCATAAAGCCTTACAGTTGTGCTGCCTCCCGGATTGTGAACGGCCGCACCCGAACCGTCACGGCAATGGACGACGCGCCCGGATCGATCGGCGACAGCATGGCGGCCATCTTTCCTGAGCGCCTCGCGCGGGTGTGACCTGTATGGCAGCAGTCGTGGCAAGGACTGTGAGTCGTCTAGAATTCGCATGCAGCGTCCAGGCAGGACGGATCTTAAAAAAAGACGGGAAAATGGGCCGAAAAATACGAAATAAAACAGCGTTAATGAAAGTGGCAAGAACCTCTGTCCGCGCTTGGAAGGCTCGCGTGTCGTCTGTCGTGTCCTCTGTCGCGTCGTCTCGTGTCGTCTCGTGTCGTCTCGTGTCGTCTCGTGTCGTCTCGTGTCGTGTTCAAGACTGTGCCGCTGGGTCCGCTTCTCCTATCTTGCCGACGCTGTTTTATCGCCCTTTGCCTATTTTGTGTCTGTCCAGACGTGCATTGATTTTTCTTCTGTTTTCCATCTAGCGTCTTTGCCGGGGCAACCACGGCAGCCACCGTAGACCGCCACTTCCAAATAAGGCTGCAGAACTGTTAATGTGGGGCAACGCCGATCAATACTTAGTAAGAAGGGCAGAAGGGGAGAAAGGTTATTATGGACAAATGCTCATAAGTCCACTGCACCTCTTCAGTCCAAGAGGGGAAGGTCGGTCTTCTCCGCATTTACATTTGGAATCAACTGCTGCCTAGAGACACATACGTACTCTATCCTTTAAGAAGTAATGCACAGAAACCCGGAAAATTCCAACCCCGGCTTATTTTTATCCCCAACGAGTCTATTCCCCGGTAATTTCCACCTGTCCCGAGCCAGCAGTCCGTCCGAATAATCCTCTTTGTCCTCTTCCAGGTGCCAACGCCGTTCCAAACACCGAGCAGACGATTTCTGCCAGCTGCTATGGATGCCACCCCCCCAAGTCGGCCTTTAGCAAGCGCCGAGAACAAGCGCCGAGGGCTGACTCCTTTCGATCGCCCTTTTTACGTTATAACCCCCCTTGTTCCGCCATCGGACGGCCCTCGGGTGGATTTCCCAATCGACCAAGATACAAACACAGTGGGTCTCTCCAACGGGACACACCAATCATAAGCCCCGATGGCGACGAAATACGGGACTTTTGTTATCTGATGATCTGATAAAAAAAAAGACTCCCCCGACTTTCTTACACCCCTACGAGTCAACGCCCACATGTGAAAATTGTGCAGCTCTCGGAGCCGTTACGGGTGGACTTCCGCGGCAGCGCGTCACAAAACCGCATCGAAACCGTTATTGACCCTCCCTTTTCCTGCCTCAATTTACCCGTCAACAAATACACCGCCGCTCAAAGCTCTCGACACGATGACCGAATTCAGGAATTCGACCTCCACCTCGGCTTCTGCCCCAGCTTCTGCCTCGGCTTCTGCCTCAGCTTCCGGGCCGCCCAGTACCTCGCCGACATCAAGACCGACTCGTAAGCGTAGGAGGCCTGCCGTCGTGTGTGCCGAGTGCCGACGGCGCAAGATCGCCTGCGACCGAAAGACGCCGTGCGGCCAGTGTGCCCTGCACAACGTCGAGTGTCTGTACGTCACGGGATCGGTGCCGCCTCCGTACGGCCGGCCGGTCCGACCGCCGACAAGTCCTGGCTCGCAGCCAGGGGCGCCTCTGGACTGGCTCAACACGGATGTGACCGACGCCAAGCTGGGTGCCGAGTCGCACGACAGCGCGTCGCCCGGAGAGGATATGCCGATTGAGGATTCCGGCAAGTTTGTTTCCGCGGCCGAGCAGTCGTCCCGGTTCGGCGGCCGGCTGGCCAAGACGCGGCTGTTTGGCCGCACGCACTGGATGAACAACATGGACCAGGTGGGTTGGCCCTTCTTCGACGGTAGGCATAGCTCACGCCAATACTAACGACCGATGCAACACCAGTTCAAGGACATCAATGCGCTCACGAATCTCGGCCATCTGGTGCCCGGCTCGACGCTGCACAAGTCTCTGCGGACATGCAAGCGGCTCGGCCGCATGATCAAGAGCGAGCAGCGCAGGCGCGTCACGATGCCCGCCCAGGAGGGGGACTCGGCGTGGTTTTCGCCGCCGCCGCGCGCCGTGTGCGATCGTCTGGTCGACCTGTACTTTAACGTGTTCGAGTCCGTCTTCCGGGTGCTGCATCTGCCGACTTTCCGCAGAGAGTACCGCCAGTTCTGGGACGGGGGCGCGGGCGCAGATGCGGCGCCCAGCGACGTGTTCATGGTGCAGCTGATCCTGGTGTTGGCGCTGGGCAGCTGCTTCTATGACGGCCCCGACTCGCTGCAGGACGGCCTGCGCATCGCGGCCGCGCGGGCGGTGCACAGGCTCGATGTGGCGTCGTGCACGCCGCTGAACAAGCACCAGCTGACCCTGGAGACGCTGCAGGTGTACTGTCTGGTGATCATCGCGCGCCAGACCACGGCGCTCGACATGGGCGACGACCTGATCTGGTTCTCGACCGGCTCGCTGCTGCACACGGCCCTTGGCATGGGCCTCAACCGCGACCCGTCGCACTTCAAGTCGCTGTCGCCCCTGCAGTGCGAGTTGCGCCGGCGCCTGTGGGCCACGATCCTGGAGCTGGTCGTGCAGTCTGGGCTGGACCAGGGCATGCCGCCGCTGATCAGCGTCGACGACTACGACTGCCTGCCACCGACGAACCTCGACGACGCGGAGATTGAGGACGGCTCTGCCGACGAGGCCAGCGGCAGCTGCAGTAACAATGGAAACGACGCTGCCAAGGCTCCCGGAAGCCCGTGTGATGGCCGGCCCAGAGAGCGGTCATCGACGCAAAAGGGCCATCCCGACACGGTATTCACGCAGTCGAGCATACAGCGGCTGCTGTTCCGCTCGCTGCCCTGCCGGCTCAAGATTGCCAAGGCGCTGAACGGCCTGGGCGCAGGGCTGTCGTATGGGCGTGCACTGCAGCTGAGCACCGACCTGCTGGAGGCGAGCCGCTATGCCTCGACGACGCTGCGGACGGCACCGCTCACGGTCGAGAGCGCGACGACGGACCCCCAGGAGCGAGCCAACTTTGCACGGCTGCGCATCCTGTTCTATGAGGTGCTCACACGGCGGTTCCACCACTCGCTGCACTCGCCGTTTGCACGCAGGGCGACCACCAACGTGCAGTACTTTTACTCGCGGCGCGCGCGCATCGAGTCGGCCGTCAAGCTTCTGTGCATGTTCCGGCCGCCGTCGATGGATGCCCCGGGCAGCGGTGAGGGCAGCAAACAACGGCAGCAGCACCAGCAGCAGAATCAACATCAACACACCGACAAGGCCGTGGCCGACCCCTGCGGACAGTTGGCGCTGGTCGGCCGCGGGCTGATCAAGTGCACCATGATCGACGTGCACGCCACGGTGGCCATTGAGATGATCCTGCAGCTGCAGGAGGACTTCACGCCGGGGGCGGACCTGAGCATGTCGCAGCGCGAGCTGTACGGCACGGCCCAGTCGTGTCTGTCGGTGCTGCGGGAACGCATCGAGGCGGGCGAGACGAACGTGAAGAGCTACATCTTCTTTGCCGGCGGGCTGGCCCAGATCGACGCGCTGATGGAGGGCCGGAAGGTGCGCCAGGGCATCACGGACGCCGTGCACGGCGTGTCCGAAGAGGCGGCCGAGATGCTGCGGATGCTGGCGATGCGACGAGGCATGCTGCTGCCGGAGGACCTCGGCGGCGACGACGTGGACGCGCCCTCGCTGGCCATGCCGGTCGTCACGCTGCAGCCAGACGACGTGCTGGGCGTCGACGACGCGGCCATGGGCGGCATGGCGGGCACCGTCCTGTTTGGCGACCTGGATGGCGACAGTGTCGACGTCGATTCGGGCATCCATTTCCCCAGCACCGACATCAGCGCGGCTGGCAGCACCAGCGATACGTGGACCGACGACTTTATGATCGATCCGCAGGGCGATTTTGGGTCTGGTAACTGGTTTTATCCGTACAACGACTGTATTGGGACGGGGATTTGAGGAGGAGAGGAGAGGTAGAAATGAAGAGATGTGGAGATGAGAAGGGATGTGAGAAATTGAGGAAAATATCCGGACTGGAGAAGGAGCGACAACACGAGGCAGGAACATGTGACGAGAAAAGAATCTGGCAGGGAAGGCGCAAGAGTGGAACGAATGTTTATGACCATGTGTATTCTACGGGAAAGGAAGGGGCGCCGTCTCTTGTAAGATATGGAAGTTGCGCTTGACTTGGCTTTGGGGGACATTGCGAGAGAATTAACTAAACAGAAAAAAAAAATACCAATGCATCTCTCACGAAACATCTTCCTTGCTGTATTTGGCTCCCAGCATGTGCCAATTCTTGCGCATGTGCATGTCCTCCGGCTCGCCGCCTATGGCCACGAGAATGGGGTCCTGTCGGTGGGTTCGACGAACAGGACGGAGTCTTTCTGAAAATCAACGTGTCAGCACAGATGGAAGCGAGAGTGGAATAGCAAACGGACGACTCTCGCAGCCAGACGAGCGCCGTTTCAGGCTCTCTGTTCCCTGCATACCTTGGCCAGGGTCAGTCGGGGGTCGGCTAGGGCAAAAGCGGCGCCGTCGGCGACCAGCAGCGTGGGCGCGACGCGGATCTCGCCGGAAAGCCGGCAAGGTGCAGTCTGGCATTCGTCATCGTTGGGGAGGAGAGCGAGAAGGGACGGGAGGAGAGAAAGAACCCCAAGGAGAGACCGATGTCGAGAAGAAGCAGGACATGGCTCAGGGAGCAGACGCTAGATACAAGAGCAGCAACGTCGTCTTGACGGCTCAATATGCCGACATTTATCTCCGTCCCCGAACTTGTCTTTGGTCTTCACCAGGTCCCTTCTCCCCTCATAATCTGCTGCAAGACAGTGTTCATTCAATTAAGCCGGTGCGTATAGACGTATAGATGCCAGGCTCTGCCACGACGCCAGGCGCGCAGACAGAATACAAGGTGGCAGCAAAAGCACAACAGAAACCCAGAGTTCGTGACAGACAAAAAACACGGCGGAAGGCGACAGCTCCTCAGATCAGGCCGGCCCGCGCGGCCTCGCCGCCGCCGTCGGCAATGACGGCGTCCATGGGCCGCTTGCCCTTGCCGATGCTGCCCAGGCCGACGCCCATCCGGCGGGCGACGTAGCGCTGGGCCACGACGCCGACGGCCAGCGTGAGCGCCTCCTCGACCCACTCGGCCACCCACTCGCGCGGATCGACGCCGCCGCCCTCGATGATCTCGCGGATGTCGTCGGGCACGCGGTCGTAGTCGTCCATGCCGGCCGACGCCGCGGCCGCCCCGTCGTCGACGCTGCTGGCCGGCGTCAGGTTCGCCGGCGCGTCCAGCCAGCGCGTCCACTTGGACGGGAACTCCTGGCTGACCGTGGAGAAGACGATCTCGTGCACCGGGTCCAGCACGTACACGGCAAAGCTGACCATTTCTTCCGAAACGCCCGCACTCTCGTCTTCGTCGTCGTCGTCGTCGTCGTCCCCCTCCTCCTCCTCGTCCTCTTCGCTCTCGCCCTCTTCGGCGTCCTCCTTGCTGGCCGCCTTCTTCTTTGCTGCTGCTGCTGCCGCTGCCGATGTAGACCCGGCAAACAGCGTCTGGGTGTGGCCGGCACCGGTCGTCGTCGTCAGGACGGCCTGCACGGCCAGGAACAGGTCGGAGCGGCGGACGGGGTTGCTCTCGGACATGGGCTCAACGGCACGATGGCGCGCCTCGTCCAGGCCTCCCGTGGCGGCGTGGTACTCGCGGGCGTAGGCCTCGGCGCTGGCGCGACACAGCTTCGTGCCGGCGTGCAGTCCCGGCACGGCGCCGAGGTCGCGCGGGCTGTCGACGGCTCGCCACCAGGGCCCGTCGCGCCAGCCGGCAGCACCGCCGCCTGCAGAGCCTCCGCCGCCGCCGCCGCCGCCGCCGCCGAGAAAGTTGCGCTCCGACGCCGACGATGACGTCCGTACCGCGTTCTCCTGGCCGCGCTGGATGACCATCAGGTCGCCGCCCTCGACCTGGGCCATGACGCGCGAGAAGACGCCGTGCACGAGCGGGTCGAGCGAGGGGTAGCCGACCATGTCGTGCGTGATGTGGATCAGCAGTCGCTCGTGGGACGCAATCGGTGGCGCCAACGTGTGGAGGATGTCGGTGAAGGTCGGGAGAGCACGGTGGCGGAGTTCGTCGCCTGGGCTGTTAGCGGGAGAGAGAGGGGGGGGGAGGGGGGGGGAGAGAAAGAGCAAGAGGGAGAGAAAGAGAAAGGGAAAGGGAAAAGGGAAAGGAAGAAAAGCAACAACCCACCATATCCACGGAGAGCAGAGTAGTTGCCGCGGACCTGCTCGGCCCACTTCTTGGCCTCCTCGTTCTGCTGGATCTCCTTGACGGCAGCCTCGGCCTGCTTCATGGCGGCCGAGGCGGTCGACAGCAGGCCGCCCCACCAGCCGGAGCCGGCAGCACCGGCGGCCGGCGGCGACGACGACGACGAAGACGGCTGCTGCTTGTGGTCGAGCACGAGCTCGGCAGCCAGAGCAGACTTTGCGCTGTCGGCAGAGCGGCGCGGCAGCGAGACGGCGTCGGGCGGCGGGGTTCCGGCGGCGGCGCGGCGAGCCGGCGAGGCCTTGGAGCCGGTGCCGGCGGCAATCTCCTTGATGCGGGGCGTGTGCGGCCGCGAGATGGGCTTGTCCTCGAGCTCGTTTTCCAGCTCGGCGAGAATGTCCTTGCCGGCGCCGCCGCCACCGCCCGTCTTCTTGGCTCCGGCCTTTGTCTTTGTCGCCTTCTTGGGCGCCGTGGTCTCGTCGCCGATGCCCTCAAAGAGCTCGTCGATCTCGTCGGCAGCCGCCGCGTTCTTGGTCCGCTTGCTGGCCATGGTGGGGGGGAGGGGGGGGAAGAGGGGAGGGCGTAAGAGGGAAGATGGCAGGAGGGATGTAAAAGAAGTGCAAAGGGAGAAACGAACGAGAAAAAAACCCGCAGACCGGCACTGACGGTTCCCCGGTGCAGAGGGATGCAGACGAGGCCGTGCTCTCAAGGCCCGTGGCAGACTGGACAGTGCGGATGGACAGCAGGACAGAGGGGGGGGGGGGACGGATGGTGGATGTCAAGACGGAGAGATGGAACGAGAGAGGAGACGAGGAAGACAAGGCGTGAGAGCTATCTTGTCGTCACGGGAGAGAGGCTCCACTGGCGGATTGGGCTTTGCCCCCCCACTTCCCACTGGTGCCGCCGGGCGACAGGCGCTAGTGTGGAAAGGGCGTTGGCGGCAGTCGAGATGTGGCTGGTGGCTGTGGCTGGGGCGGCCGTGGACGGCTTAGCCTATCCGAAGGAAGGGGTTTGAGGATCCAGCCGCTAAGGAGAAAGAGAGAGAGGGAAGGAACTGACAAGCCGGCCGGGCTGTTAGTGAGAAATGCTCTCGCGAGCAAGGCCCAAATTTTAAATCTGGCCGTGTTTTTGGCTCAGCACCACGCAAACCACAGATCCGCCGCCCCAGCACCGCACACATCGTCGTCGCAGCGGACGAGCAGCACAATCAGCAGAGCGACGCGGACACGGCAGCAGCGTGTCCATTGCCGTCGCGGGAGCGCCTTGGCCGGGCGTCGAGCTCGTGTTCTGGCCCTGCCTCGAGCCATTGCAGCGTCCGTCTGTTCGCTCTCTCAGTGTCTCTCTCTCTCTCTCTCTCTCGATCTCACCCGTCTCTCACTCCCGTCTGCGTGGCCGCTCCTTCTCCACCCGGTTTTATTGGCCCGGTTTATTTATGTGTTTTATTCCCATCTGATTTTAGTCCTATTATTTTCCCTGCCCCGTTTTCCTGCTGCAAACAGCCTCCCTCTTACACACAACCCACGGCTGCCCACGTCGACATCTGGCGACAAACGTCTGCGTGGTCCCGCTCTCTGCGTCTGCACGGCCATCAGGACCGTCTCCCCCGTCTCTGTGTCCTCGCAGACGACCCATTTGCCCTCCCCCCCCCCGCCGCCTCGCCTCGCCTCGCCTCGCCTCCATGGACCGGGCAAGGGTGGCCAGCCGGTCGCGTGGCAGCGGCTCGTCTCAGCGCCACAGCCAGTCGTCCATGTCGCCTGCAGCGGCTGGGCCAGCAGCCGGGATCGACGGCGTGGCTGTTGCGGCCTCGCTCGTCGACCCTGCCCCCGCCTCCCTCTCGGCCCTCCCCTCCTCGCTCACCTCCCTCTCACCTGCTGCCTCTCATCACCCTCAGGCTGTCCAGCTCGCCCGCGGACGACCACGGGTCCGGCTCGGCTCTACCCCTTCCTCGTCCTCACCCCCTGCCCTTGGTCGGCTCTCAGACCACGCCCAGTCTCGCCTCCACTCTCTCCCGCCCCTGCAGCTGCTGTCGTCTGACCGGCCGAGGCCCGTTACGTCTGCTGCTCCCAACACCAACACCGCGCTGTCCTCCTCTGCCGTGCTCTTCCAGCCCTTTACCTCCTCACCGCCCGCGTCGCCCACCATGCCGTCCCGACGAGACAGCATGCGCACGCGCTCGCGCGCCGCCGGGCCCGACACCACGCCTGCGCGCAGCCACAGCCATGACGCCGGTGGTGCTGCTGCCGCGGCCGCCACGCCTGCCACGGCTGCCGGTGCCGTCGACGAGGACGCCGTGTCCAAGGGCGGCCACTCGCTGCGGCGACGCACGCGCATCGACTACAACCACATGGAGCACGGCGACGCCATCGACTTTCTCCAGGGCGTCGCCGCGGCCACCGCCAGCAGCGGCGCCGCCGACCAGCCGTCGTCGCTCGTGGCCGCGTCGACCCGCGGCCGCAAGCGCAAGTCCGTCTATGCCGACCCGCCGCCCGGCGAGACCGCGTCGTCGCCCGCGCCCGCCGCCGTGACCAAGAAGATCCGCCTGGTCAACCACAACTACACGCCCTCGTCGGCCGCGGCGGCCGCCGGCACCACCACCACGTCCGTCCTCATCACCAACGGCGGCGGTGGCAGCGGTGGCAGCGGTGGCAGGAGTGGCAGCAGCGGCAGCAGCGGCGCCTTTGCCCCTGCCGGCGCCCTCGGCTCGGGCGCCAACGACGCCGGCAGCAGCACCAACGGCGGCAGCACCAACGGCAGCACCGGCCACCACGACGGCAGCAACACGGTGACCACGCCGGGACCGGTCGGCCGGCGCGGCCGTGCTCTCCAGCGAAAGCCCGTCCTCCTGGACACCCCCCCCGCTCGGCCGGCGTCGCAGTCGCACGCGTCCACGCCGCACTCCGACGGCATCGTCGTGCAGGACACTATCGAGGTCGGCAGCCCCGTCAGCAGCGACACCGAGCAGGAGTCGTCGTCCACCGCCAGCGTCACGCCGCCCGAGAAGCCGGCCGCGGCGGCTGCTGCTGCCACCGGCCCCCCCGCGTCTTCCTTTGCCGCCAGCCTCGCCCGGCCGCCGCCCATCACCATCGTCCGGACGCCCCGGTCCTCCGGCTCGTCGTCTGTCCCGCTGGACGCCAGGTCTCTCCATCCGCCCAGCACCACCGGCAAGGCCATGCGCCCTCGCCGCCAGTCGGTGCAGTTTACCTCGTCGGCCACGGCCTCCACGGCCTCTTCGGCTTCCTCTGCGGCGGCTGCTGCTGCTACCGCTGCGACTACTACCACTGCCACTACTACGACGGCTTCTGCCTCTGCTGCCGCCTCTGGCTCCGCGGCTGCAGACGCCGCCAAGCCGCTGCCGACGGCCGAGAGCTCGCCCGAGCTGCCCGTGCGGCGCCATCGACGACTGATGCTCCGCCTTCCGTACGGCCGCAACCGCTCGCCCCCCACCGTGTTCCCCATCTCGTCCGACGAGGACGCGGAGCGCTTTGCGACCTACCTCGCCACGAGGGCCGCCGATGCGAGAGCCACGGCGGCACGGTCCTCGTCGAGGGACACGCGACCCCGTCAAGAAGAGGCTGCCCAGACGGAAGAGGCTGCCGTTGCCGACGCGACAGACGTGGCAGACGTGGCAGACGTGGCAGACGTGGCAGACGTGGCAGACGTGGCAGACGTGGCAGACGTGGCAGACGTGGCAGACGTGGCAGACGTGGCAGACGTGGCAGACGTGGCAGACGTGACAGACATGGCAGACATGGCAGACGCTGCAGACGTGGCAGACATGGCAGACGTAGCAGACGTGGTGGGCGCGACAGACGCGGCAGACGCGACAGCCAGCAAAGTCCCTGAGGAATCGCAGCAACAACAGACGGTTCCGAAAGAGGAGAGGCGCGAGTCTCCCGTCTGCATGTCAGAAAAGATGCCGACGCGGCCCCCCACGGCCGACGGTCCGCCAGACAGTACGAAGAAGGAGCAGCAGCCACCGGCAAGCCCGGCCACGGCGACGGCCGCCGACAGCCACACTGGCGGGATCGTCGTGGCGGCCGGCGAAGCGGGCGAGGACGCCGTGGCCAAGGACGAGCAGAAGAAGGAGACGGCAGCAACTGCGGCTCCCGTCAGCGTCGAAGAAGAGCAGAAGCCCATGGAGCCGTCACCACTGCGGCCGATGACGCGACGCATGAGCACGCGCATCGCCTCGGCCATTGCCGCACACAAGGAGGCGGTGGTAGAGACGAGCGAGCCGAAGAAGACGCAGTCTGTAGCCGCTGCTGCTGCTGCTGCTGCTACTACTACAAAGGCAGGAGCGGCACATGGCCCTGTCGCGGTGCGGAAGGACAGGCCGACGCGGCCGTGGGAGCTGCTGACGCCCTTTACGGACGAGAACCTATATTACCCAGAGCAGTTTGGCGTGCCGGTCTACGGCACCACCACGGCTGCGGCAGCACCCCGGAGCATCGAGCCGGCAGCGGCCGAGCCGGTCGACGCAGGTGCTGCGAACGAGGACGAGACGGCGGCGGCGGCGTCACAGAACAGCAACGGCGCGGCTCCGGCCGGCGAGGAGCACGACGAGGACGACGAGGCGTCGCAGCAAGAGAAGACGGCCGACCGATCGTCGCAGGCGACGCCGGACGACGGCTCGCCGGCGGTGGAGGCGGCAGCAGAGCCGTCTGCCGGGGCGGCCGCTGCCGCAGCCGGCGGTGCTGTTGGTGCGGCCGTCCAGCCGACGGGCGAAGACACGACGACGCAGCCGATGTGGAAGAAGCGGTACCGGTTCAAGAAGATCCGGGACCCCAAGGAGTTTGTGGAGGCGCTCAAGGACCACAAGAACATGAGCACGGACGAGCTGTTTGCGTGCCTGGCGCACGTCAACGAGAGCCTGCTGGCGTGGCAGGACGAGTACAAGTTTCTGCGGGGGATCGCAGACGACGAGGAGAACGCGGTGCGCCGACGACAGCAGGACGCGACGTTTGAGAACCGGACGGCGCTGGCGATCAAGCGCGGCAACGTCGACTCGGAGGTGGTGGAGCGCGACTTTGTGGTCAAGGGCATCCGGGCGCCGGAGGTGGTGACGGACGTGGTGAAGCAGCGGGCCAAGCGGCAGGACCGGCTGATGTCGCAGATCTACCTGTTCGAGTACGACGGCCGCGACTCGATGGTCGGCCGCCAAGACCCGGTGGCCCAGCGCCAGGGGCTGCAGAACACGCGGCTGCGCAACCGGCCGAAGCAGACGCTCAAGGCCGCCGAGGCCGAGGCGGCCGACGACCTGGTGGGAGGGGGAGGCAACGGCGGTGGCGGTGGAGGGGGTGGAGGGGGTGGAGGGGGGGGAGGGGGTGGCAGCGGAGGCGGTGCGGGCGGTGGAAACAGCGGCAGCAGTCTGCTGGGCGTGGGACGGCGAACGCGACGTCGCAAGACGATGGACGACGAGAGCCGAGACGGCAGCCGGGCCGGGACGCCGGCCGCATCAGCAGGCACGGCACCACCGGCCGCGGCACCACGGACCCGACGGCGAGGCGGCGGCGGCGGCGTCGACGTGCAGAGCAGCAGCACCGCGTCGGCAGACGCGTCCAGCCTGGCCGACACGGCAGCAGCGACGACGCCGAAGCGCGGCCGACGGCCCCGCGTGGTCAAGAGCCAGCTGTCGGCGTCGGTGGTGGCCGACGAGATCGACGAGCAGGACGAGGACCGCCAGGAAGACCGCGACCAGGACATGCCGCCGCCACAGGACAAGCCGACGCCGCAGCCGAACCGGCGGAAGCGCCGTCGCGGGCCGGGCAGCGCGGGGAAGCCGGCGGGCAGCAAAGAGGACGTGGCCGGTGGTGGCAGCGGCGGCGGTGTGCGGCGGACTCGCATTACTGTGGTCAAGCGCGACGGCGCCAACGGAAGTCACGTGGCCGAGATCGGGCCGGACCGCTTCTACTCGGCCAAGAGCAGCCACGCGCGGCCGTCATCGTCGTCGTCGGACGACACGGCCGGCACGGCCGACTCGAGCTACTCGCTGCGGCCGAAGCGGCGACGGCGCTTCCACGACGACGACGACGACGACGAAGACGACGACGGCGACGACGACGACGAGCGCGACGATGCCGAGGCCGGCGACACGGCCCGTCCGCCGGCCAAGAAGCAGCGCCGTCGCCGGACGGCCGCCGGGGGCGCCAGCAGCAGCGGCCATGCGGCGACGTCGGCGTCGGGCAGCACGCGCGGAGCGACGGCGGCCGCGGCCATGGCCAGCAGCGGCAGCGGGGACCACGGGCTCTCGTCGCTGCGTCACGGCGGCGTCGTGTCGCCAGACCTGTTCTCGACGGCATACCCGCACCAGCCCGAGAACGGGCACCACCACCACCACCACCACCCACAGCAGTCGCACCCGCACCACCCACAGCACTCGCACCCGCAGCACCACCAGCAGCAGCAGCAGCAGCATCACTACCACCCGGGTCTCCAGGGCCAGCGAGAGGGGGGAGGCCCGCGTCAGGCGGCCTTGGCGCCGGCGCCGCCCGGCTCCGGCCGGCAGCGGACGACGTTCAAGATCAAGAACTACACGCCGGCGCCGGTGGCGTCGTCGTCGGGCATGCAGGCCTTTACGCAGATGATGCCCAACAACGGCCACGGCGGCCACGGCGGCTACGGCAGCGCGCGCAGCCTCGCCGCCGGCGGCAGCCCCGGGGCCATGGCCCAGCACAACGGCGGCGGCAGTCTGGGCGACAACAGCGGCGGCGGCAACGGCAGCGGCGGCGACGACGGCAAGGACTACCGGCAGATGACCAAGAGCGAGAAGATGAGCCATTCGATGAAGAGTGAGTTGTTATTTGGGTTATCTGTTTTGTTTTTGTTTTTGTTTTCCTTGCCTCTCTTTCTTTTTTTTTCTTTTTTTTTCTTCCTTCTTCTTCTCTCTTCTTTCTTCTTTCCTCTTTCTTCTTTCTTCTTCTTTTTTCTTCCTCCCCCCCCCCTCTCTCCTCCCCCACTAACATCCCTAGCTCGATGGGCAAACGGCTCCATGCAGGCCGCCGTGGCCAAGCGCAAGGCCACGCTCGCCGCCAAAAAGGCCGCCGCCCAACAGGCCGCAGCGCAGCAGACCACCGTCGCCGTTCCCACCACGACGCCGACCCCCATGGCTGCTGTCACGCCGCTGGGCAGCGGCAGTCCGGTCGACTACACCGGGGCTGGCGACCGCCTCGGGCCCGGCACCGACGACGGCAGCGCCTTGTTCTACGGCCGGCCGGTGGTCTAGACTGCAGCGTTGGCCGGCTTTGTGTTTATCCTGTATTTTGTAGTGTGTGTCTGTGTTTTTGCGTCTTGTCTGTGTCGGTTTTTGTGTCCGTCTGTTTTTGTGTTTATTCTTGTTTTTTTGCTTCTTTTTTTGGTATTGTGCCTTTTAATTCCCGTCTTTTTCTGCTTGTCACTCTTTTGCGTCACTCTTCTGCGTCACTCTTCGTCACTCTTCTGCTTTCCCTCTCCCTCTGCTTTCCCCCTCCCTCTGCTTTCCCCCTCCCTCTGCTTTCCCTCTCCCTCTGCTCTTCCTTCTGCCTCGTCACCTTCTCATTTGGGCGTTCCGGAATGGGCATCATGATGCATCGTGGGCAACAAAAAGTGGTTATAGATGGACATGTGGACCGGCATAGGATCTTCTTTTTGCACCCAGCACCGGCATATAGCTCGGCATGGGAAGCCATGCGTCTATGCTCGCAGTCATTTTATTGTTAATTTTCGCTGTTCATGGGCCACGTCCAGCAGTTTATCGACGGCCGTTCAATACTACACAATTTTGTGATTTCATCTGGAACCGTCTTTGGTCTGAATAACAACCAATGACAAGCTATTCTACAAGTCAATCATATCACAACCCAGAGACTGCTGCTTTGCCAGCCTCTACAGAGACTGCTAGTTTGCCAGTCTCGAAACCAAACGCCCGACGGTGTCTGTATTTGATTTTTTTGGTATTATTCTCGTTTTTGTTTCCTCTTTTTTTTCCTGGTCTGTCATGCCGGTGGTATGTGATTTCGCCTCGAAACACCACAGCCAGAAAACAAACGAGAAGAATGCACATGCGAGCCCGGTTGGTGATTTTTTTTCCCCCATCCCCAGAGCCGAGCCGTCGTGTGCGCACTCTCTGTCTAACCTGACTTTCTCGTTCCTCTCGCCGATCCCGGTCGCAAAAGAGAAATCGAAAACTGTGTAAAAAAAACTCTGAACATGGCCCATCCGCAAGAACGACTTTACATGACGACACCGGAGTTGCTGGCAATACGCTGAGTGAAAGTCAGCACGTGACGAGAAAGAGGACATGGAGGCTAAAAAAAAGTTTTTAGAAAAAACGTACCGGCCAGAGCTCGGCAGCCTCCTTGCCGACGGGGCCCGTGATGGCAGAGCCCTTCATCTCGCCCTTGGGGTTGACAATCTGCACGACGCCGGTTAGCAGGGGCACACAAACTCGCCGGCAGACCCGGCTCTCTCCGCTCCAGAACGTACCACGCCAGCGTTGTCCTCAAAGTACAGGAAGACGCCGTCGGTGCGCTTCCACGGCTTGGACTGGCGCACAATGACGGCCGGGTGGACCTTCTTGCGCAGCTCGGGCTTGCCCTTCTTGACCGTGGCCATCACCATGTCGCCCACACCGCCGGCGGGTAATCTGTTCAGGCGCGCACCGATACCCTTGACGGCGATGATGTACAGGTTGCGCGCACCAGAGTTGTCCGCGCAGTTCATGATCGCACCGCTATGGAGGAGGTCGCTGTCAGCACGCCCGTCCTCGTTCTCGTCACCCGCTCGGTCCCTCTTCTCGTCTCCCGTCTCTTCGCCTCGGCCGGCACATGGCGCCCGCTTCCGTCGCCCGTCACGTTCGTCGGGATTTGGGTGCCTTTCGGTCGTCGATCGATTCGGCAAGAGAGAGAGAGAGAGAGAGAGAGAGAGAGAGAAGGGATACTCATTCACGACAGGGACGGATAAAAACATACACAGGAAGACCCAGGGTCATCTTGAGCTTGCCACCGGGGGCACCGCGACTAAAAGAAGAAGAGGTCAGTATTTGCGGGCTCGTCCTCGAGGTGCCTTTTGCCCTTCACGAGACGTCGAAAAACGTCGTCAAATTTGCGCCCAGGTTGTCAACCGGCTCGATCCCTCCAATGCATGAATTTTCGGAGAGCGCTCGCGCGCGCGTCGCTTCGTTCGCAGCCAATTTCGTCTGTTGCCGTCCTCTGCTCTTTTTCTTTTTTTTCCCCCCGGCTTTCCTCGCATTGTTGTTCCCGTGCGGACTGACAACCTGGTGCAAATAGCGCCCCAGAAGGGCAGGGCAATCCTGAATGAGAGTCTCGACTTACGAGATCTTGGCCATTGCGTCGAGTAGTTGTTTGAAGAGAAGATGCTTGGTTGTTGAGTCGACTTGGCGTGTGGACGGTGGTGTTGTTAAATTGTGCACCGATTTTCGACTCCCCGCCAAAAAACTTTTTGTCCAGAAACTTTTTGGTGGGCCAGACTATAACCCTACTGTAAGGTCACGTGCTGCGAATACTTTCGGTATCACGTGCAGATACGAGTTGCAACACCGCTTATCGCCTGTGCACGTGGTGATAACGGTGGGCTCCATCTCGGATACGAGGAATGCCAAGTCGCGAACGGAGGACTATTATTATCCCTGGCAAATACGCTTTTGGTTTCGTCGGTCTGTCCTTGTCGTGCATCTGGTCGTTGATCTCCGATCAGTGACGCCTGCGACAATGGAGGAACCGCAAGTCATGGCCAGAGGTCCGTATGCAGCAGTCCACCGCCTCTCCTCGACCTCCCCCCCTTTGCTAACCAGACCAGACGCAGCTTGGTCGATCCCGACCGAAATGCTGCGGGCTGAGCTAGCCAGACGGGCCGCTGGTGAAGAAGCCGGCCAGGTAGTCCGGCCGGTCTGTGGCTCCGGCAAGAAGGGGACGTACGAAACCGGTCTTCACGTTTTTGCCCTTTTCCTGATCTTGACGATCAGCACGTTAGGTATGTGCAGCTGGTTAAAGACATCCCCCCCCCCCCCCTGAGGCAGCCCGTCTCGTTGCTGATCAGACGTCGTCTCTCCCAGCATGCGGCTTTCCGCTCTTCAACCGGCGCACCAGCAAGGGCATGCGCCCCAGCAAGGTCATCTTTCTCTGCCAGCACTTTGGCACCGGCGTCCTCATCGCGACGGCCTTTGTCCATCTCCTCCCGACGGCCTTTCTCTCCCTGACCGACCCATGCCTGCCGTACTTTTTCAGCAAGGGCTACAACCCGCTTGCCGGCCTGATCGCCATGGTCTTTGCCCTCAGCGTCGTCTGGCTCGAGTCCTACCTGACCACGCGGGGTGCTGGCCATTCGCACTCCCATATGTGGGAGGAGGTCGACTCGGACGATCCCGACCACGGCCACGGCCACAGCCACGGCAGCGCACACGGGGCCGCCAGCAGCCTCGCCGCTCGACGCGGCTCGAACCACCACCGTCCGGGGCCGATTGCGCTGGGCGACCTGGGCGCGTCCGAGGGCCTCATGGCCGGGGCGTCGCCGCTGCCCGAATCCACGCCGACTCGGCCCGGTGCTGCGAAAAGGGGCAACGGCAACAGCAGGCTCCCCAAGGGCCTGGTCGACGGCAGCGATGACGACAACAACGACAACGACGACGACGATGAGTCGCTCGAGCTCAACCTCCGCCTCGACGAGCTGGACTCGGTCACGACGCGGGCGCCGGCTATCGACGACGACGACGAGTCGCCGGCGATCGGCGCGCCGGCCGACCCCCACGTGATCGACTCGGCCGAGCAGAAGCGGCTCATGCTGCAGTGCCTGCTGCTCGAGGCCGGGATCCTGTTCCACAGCGTCTTTATCGGCATGGCGATCTCGGTGGCCACCGGGCCGGCGTTTGTCGTCTTTCTCGTCGCCATTGCCTTTCACCAGTGCTTCGAGGGCCTCGCGCTCGGCAGCCGCATCGCGGCCATCCACTTTCCGCGGGCCTCGTACCGGCCCTGGCTCATGGTGCTGGCCTACGGCACGACGACGCCGCTGGGCCAGGCCATCGGCCTCCTCGTGCACAACCTGTACGACCCGCTCAGCCAGACGGGCCTGCTCATGGTCGGCATCATGAACGCCATCTCCAGCGGCCTGCTGCTCTTTGCCGGCCTCGTGCAGCTGCTCGCCGAGGACTTTCTCACCGAGAAGAGCTACAAGACGCTCCACGGCAGGCGCAGAACCCAAGCGTTCCTGGCCGTCATGTCGGGCGCCACGCTCATGGCCGCCGTCGGCGCTTTTGCATGAGCGGGGTGGTTCGTACCAGAACGCCATCGGCTCTCGCACATCCGAGGCTGTTGCTTATTATGCTATCTTGCATCGGCTGCGACTGGATCGGGCTGAATTGGGATTTATTATGGCACGCTGGACGAGCGATGTCCAGCATGCACGTGCGACTATAACTAATAAGCGGCGGTTATGTCTTGTATAGACGGGGTTCATGGCACACGCTGTGAACCGATTGTATGATAGGGTAGATGAATGTTCTGGAATATCATCTCAACACGCCGATGCTGTGGCTGGGCGTGCACATGCAGGCGCCGTGATGGGTATCTTGTGCTATGGTGAAGGAAGGGCAATGATGCTCGTCGTGTTCATTTCTGCAGCCTCTGCCTCGCTGCCCGTAAGAACTCCTCGGCAAAGAAGACAGCCACGACGCCGACAAAGCCCCACGGCAAGACGCTCGACGCCCCGTCAAACATCACCAGCAGGCACAGCCACGCGTGGAAGCGCAGACACTGCATGGCCGACGAGCCGCTGCACACGCGACCGACGTCGCGCAGCGCGAGGATGTCGTACATGTGCCCTGCAGCGAGGTAGGCGTGGTAGAGGACAAAGACGGCAAAGAGGACTGTCGCCATCTCGCGCAGGCTGATGGACATGGGGTTCTGCAGAATCTCGGACGCACGCTGCAGGCGAGGCGAGTAGAAGCGAGGCCGGCCATGCTGCCGGTTGCGGTTGTTGTTGAACGGCTGGCTGCCCGATCCAGCGCGGCGGTTGGGATCCGGGAAGTTGGCTGCTGGATTGCAGCAGACGCCGTATTGAGACATCGGAACGGGTATTGAGACGGGTGGATGCCGTAGATGCGTGAGGCGGCCGGGTATTGAGACGGGTAGACGCCGCAGATACGTGAGACGGTCGGGTTCCGGGCCAGGTGGTTGCCTCAACGGGAAGGGAACGCACAGCTGCTGTGATCGTGGAACAAACATGCAAGTCCGATGGCGATTTATACGAGAGCTGTAAGTCAGGAAGTATTACGGCACGACCACTGCAGACCCGCAGGCTGCCTAAAGCGGGGTTTTAATGTTCCGTGCCGGGGATACTTGTCGCATTCACGTGCCTGTGTTGACCAATTCACTGAACGGCACATGGCAAGATACTCTGGGCCGTTTGTCATGGCAACAGCGTTTGCCATGTCGGACGGTGCAGAGTACGATGCCATGATTCACGGCCTGGATTCAGCAAGCACAAAATCAGACAGACCATAATACATATTACAACCGTTCAATCTGGCTGATCGGCCGTCGACGTGAACAGAAAGCAGAGGGGCTCCACCCAAGAATACTCTATAAGTACTTAAGTCCAGGATGGCAGCGCCAGCGGATTCGAGCTCCCAGACGGCCCTGCCGATCCCCAACGTGGGCGGCAGCTTTGCCAGCAGGGTGGACTACATCAAGGACATGCGGCGCAAGGTGATCCAGCACCTGGCGGTGCAGTTCAAGAACAAGAGCGGGCGTCAGGAGCTGTCGCGCGTGCCGCAGCTGGAGCAGTTTCTGCAGTACCTGGACAACTGCATGGTGATCACGCCGCAGCTGCGGGACGCGACGTACATCGACAAGGGCCTGGACCTGATCCTGGACGCAAAGTACTGCTTCCCGGAGCGGTTCGTGCGGATGGCGCGGGCGCTGAAGCAGAAGTGGATCGAGCAGAACTGGGGGGCCGACCTGGTGGTGGACGAGGGGTCGGACAACGAGGGGCCGGCGGCGGGGGCGGCGGGGGCGGCAGGCGGTCCGGGCGCGGCCTCGCAGTCGGTGGTGACGGCGGCGGGCGACGTGGTGGCGATCCAGCCGCCGGCGCGCGACCACGCCGTGTTTGGCGAGCGCGGCATCATGCACGGGGTGGTGATCACGCAGGGCAAGAACGGGTCGCGGGTGTACCGGCGCAACCCCGGGTACAAGCCGCACAACGCCATGGTGTTTGGGCACAACGGCCTGGCCGTGGGCGCGTGGTGGCCGATGCAGATGGTGGCGCTCTTCCACGGGGCGCACGGCAGCAGCCAGGGCGGCATCGCCGGCAGCGCGCGGCTGGGCGCGTACAGCATCGTGATCTCGGGCCTCTACGACGGCCTCGACGACGACCGCGGCGACACGGTCCTGTACTCGGGCAGCCAGAGCCACCGCAACCGCAACCCGCTCGCGGCCGCGCGGCCCAGCAGCTTCACCCAGGCCCTGCTGCGCTCGCTCGCGCTCGCCAGCCCCATCCGCGTGCTGCGCTCGGCCGCGGGCAGGTCGCGCTGGGCCCCCAGCGTCGGCATCCGCTACGACGGCCTCTACCGCATCGTGCGCGAGAGCCAGGCCCGCAACGAGTACGGCGGCCTCTTCTGGCGCTTCGAGCTGCGGCGCCTCGACGGCCAGCCCGACCTGCGCGACGTCGTGCGGTCGTCGCCCACGGCCCAGCAGCGCCACGACTTTACCAGGATTATTGAGGGATATTGAGGGATGTTGAGGGATGCCGAGGGGGGGTGTTCTCGGAGGGGGGCTTGTTTCTGTCGGAGCTCGGAGGGGGCTGTTTCTATCAGAGCTCGGAGGGGGCTGTTTCTATCAGAGCTCAGAGGGTTCAAAGAAGGCCTGTTTCATTCTCGTCTGCATCTATTGCACGGGAGGCTGGGCCCAGGGAGGACGGAGACCGGATGGCATATATCCCACAAAGGGCGTGCCTACATTGTAGATGTCGCAGCGGTGTCTGTGATAATGACTCGCAATACAGCAACAGCAGCATTATTTGTTTACGTGATACTCGCTTGAGCTGGGGAACTGATAGATTCACCCCAAACCATATTCGCACCCAATTAATGCCACGGAAGTGACTTCAAAGCGCAAGACACAAATACCACATAATCGACGGCAGCCTCCCGACGCCCACTTACACAAATATCAGAGCAAGCACAGGCCGTGCGTGCGTAAGTTACCATACCTACAGGCCGTAGCGCGTAAAGGCGGCCTAGGAGGTACGGCATACTAACGGCCGCTGCTTTAGGGAGTATGGTAGCGTACTTTTAGTCATTTTACCTGGAAGAATTTACACTTGGGCGTAGTCACGTGTAGGCCTAATTGGGTGCATCTATTAGTTCCCTGAGACATCGCACCTTCCGCATGGAGCAGCGGCTTCCGACCGCTCCCATAAACGTTGGAAAACATCCAGGCCAACATCCCAAGCACAAGACGGGCAACCTGCCAACCCTCTACCGAGAGCAATGCGACCGGCTGGAGGCGCGCCGCTGGCGCTTGCTGCGGCGCTGTTCCTGCAGCTCCGGGCGAGCGCCGGCCTGCAGACGTGGCAGCCCATCCACCGTCTCCAGGAGCAGGTTCGTGAGCCTCTTTTTTGCGTTGGCCTCACTTCAGTGGATGACTAAGCGACAGATGCAGATGCGGATGCAGACCCAGACCCAGACCCAGACCCAGATCCAGGACGAGGCTGCTGCGGGCGAGTACCCCGAGTACCCCGCGCACAACCTGAGCGTGCCCATCGACCACTTCCACAACGACTCGCTGTACGCGCCGCACGAGGACGGGCGCTTCCCGCTGCGGTACTGGTTCGACGCTCGCCACTACGCCGCGGGCGGCCCGGTGATTGTGCTGGCGGCCGGCGAGACCAGCGGGGCCGACCGGCTGCCGTTTCTGCGCAAGGGCATCGCGGCGCAGCTGGCGGCGGCCACGCACGGCGTCGCCGTGGTGCTGGAGCACCGCTACTACGGCGCCAGCTTCCCGCTGGCCGACCTCAGCACGGCGAGCCTCCGGTTCCTGCGCACGGAACAGGCGCTGGCCGACACGGCCTACTTTGCGCGCCACGTGCGGTTCCCCGGGCTCGACCACGCGGACCTGACGCCCGGCACCGGCGCGCCCTGGATCGTGTACGGCGGCTCCTATGCCGGCGCCTTTGCCGCCTTTCTGCGCCTGCTCTACCCCGACGTCTTCTGGGGCGCCATCTCCTCGTCCGGCGTCACCGTCGCCGTGCACGACTACTGGCCGTACTTTGAGGCCCAGCGCCGCTACGGCCCGCCCGCCTGCGTCAACGCCACCCAGACGCTGATCCACGCCGTCGACCAGATCCTCCTCGCCGGCCGACACGCCGACGACCACGACCACGACCGGCCGTCCGCCCAGCAGCGTCTCGGCGTCGACACCACCGACACCGCTGCCGCCCGGGTCGCCCAGCTCAAGGCCGTCTTCGGCCTCGCCAACCTCACCCACGACGACGACTTTGCCGCCCTCCTCAGCACCGGCCTCGAGGGCTGGCAGGACACCAGCTGGGACCCGGCCGTCAGCAGCCCGCGCTTCGGCTGGTACTGCGGCAACGTGACCGCGCCCGCGCTGCTCTTCCCCGCGCTGGAGCGCCAGCGGGCCGCCGCCCACGCCCTGCTGGCCGCCACGACCTACGCCGACGACGCCGCCGCCCTCGCCGGCGCCCTGCTCAACTTTGCCGGCTGGGTCCGCGCGACGTACCGCTGCGACGGCGGCCGCTCGCAGGACGAGTGCTTTGGCAGCCGCAACCCCGCCTTCTACCGCCGGCACGACCTCGCCCAGCACTGGAGGGCCTGGCCGTACCAGTACTGCACCCAGTGGGGCTATCTGGCCACCGGCGCCGGCGTCCCCGACGACCGCCTGCCGCTCGTCAGCCGGCTGCTCGACCTCGCGTACCTGTCGACCGTCTGCCGCGAGGCCTTTGGCATCACCGCGCCGCCCGACGTCGACTCCATCAACCGGCTCGGCGGCTTCGACATCCGCTACCCCCGGCTCGCCATCGTCGACGGCGAGGCCGATCCCTGGCGCGCGGCCACGCCTCACGCCATCGTCGGCGCCAGGGACCGGCCCAGCACCACCGACGAGCCGTTCCTGCTCATCGCCGGCGGCGCCGTCCACCACTGGGACGAGAACGGCCTGCTGCCCGACGAGACCACCGCCGACCTCCCGCCGTCGCCCATCCGCAACGTCCAGGCCGAGGAGGCCCGCTTCGTAAAGGCTTGGGTGGACGAGTGGACGGCCCAGAAGAGCGCCCGCTGAAATGGTGCAGTGCAATCACTACGGACTCGCTTGCAGCTCCTAGAATATATATCGATATGTACAAGAACAGTGCGAGCGTGTGCAGAAGAGAGAAGAAAGAGAAGAAAGAGAAGAAAGAGAAGAAAAAGAAGAAACCCCCCAGCCAATGCTCCCCCTTTTTTTACAACAAGCCCCTTCCTCTCCTGTGACAAGGAGTAGTCCCGTATGCCCAAATATGCCGCCAGATGAGAGCCCCAAACGCCTGTCCTGTGCAGCGGCTGTCCGCCGTCTGCGTCCCGCGGCTGCCTGCCATCAATACGATCTATGCCGTTCAACAAAAGAAATGAAAGGAGGGACGTCCAGCCGTTCAGGGCGAGACCGCGACCGCCGATTCCGGCTTCGCAAACGCAATCCTTGTCCGCTTGAACACCGAGGCCAGCTGGGACGGGTCGAGCTCCAGCCTCCAGTTGCCGGTTTCGGACAGGTCGGTGGAGAGCCAGAAGCAGAGCGCGAGCAGGCCGGAGAGTACGATGACGGTGAGGATGCCGGAGCCGGCACGGTCGCCGGCGGTGATCGGCCGGTAGGCGGTGTAGGCGGCGTCGGAGCCCAGGCCGGCCGCGTTGTTGCCCCGGCTGGTGCCACCGGTGCTGTTGGTCACGGGCGCAATGGCCCACGGCTCGTCGACGAGGAGGCTGGAGAGCGCGGCCAGGGCGCTCATCTGCTGGCCGGCGCCGGTCAGGTTGTCAAACGAGCCGGTGGTCCAGCGGAAGCCGCACACGCCGGAGCTCTCGCAGGCCCGGGCGGCACCGGCAGCACTGGTGCGCAGGGTGGCCATGATGGTGTCGTGGACAAAGGGTGCCATCTGCGCGGTCGAGGCCATCCAGCGGTGCAGGAAGCCCTTGAACGAGAACATGTCGGTGTTGCACTGCACCCGGTCGGTCAGCTCGCAGCTGAGCTCGACGGCCGTGCCGTTGGGGAAGAAGAGCTCGATGGTGCGCGCGAGCAGGCCGTCCACGCGTTTGCGCCAGAGGTCGGAGCCGTTGGTCTGGAGTCGGTTAGCCTGGGAGCAGAGCAGGACAGCAGGACAGCAGGACAGCAGGACGGGAGGCGTCTCCGTGGCCTCCTTCGGCCGGGCGGCCACTCACGTAGTTGTACATAAAGGCCGCGCCCTGCAGGAAGACGGCGGCGTTGTAGCTGAACTGCGCCTTGGAGATGTCGGTGCAGTTCTTCTCGACGTGGCCGCCGTCGTAGATGTCGTACTCGTCCGTCATCAGGCCGACGCCCTGCACCCAGTTCCACGTCGTGATGGCCGTCTGCGCGTACGAGTCGTTGCCGGTGTAGCGCGCCAGCCGCGCGCCCATGTTGAAGAAGATGCCGTTGGCAATCGAGTTCTTGTAGTCGTAGCCCGTGTTGGCAAAGGGGATCTGCCAGCGCAGGCCGCCGCCGCACGTGTCGTCGTGGCGGTCCGGCGCCGCCTGCGTGTTGAACACCGCCTGGGCCAGCGCCAGCCACTGCGGCTCCGTCGACGCCGGGTTCTGGAACACCGTCTCGGCCGCCAGCATCGCCGACATGCCCCAGAAGCCCTGGTCGTCGTTGCCCAGGGACATGGTCACGTTGGCCGGCATGAAGCTGTTTCCGGGCGCGCCGGCCTGGAACACGAGCGAGTTCATGCTCACGTTGCTGTACGTGTTGTCCTCGGTAAAGTGCCAGTAGTCGATGTACGTGCCCCAGAGGGCGCCGGCCTCCCACCAGTAGTAGTCGCCAAAGGGCGGTGGCCCGGGAAGGATGCCGGGTGTCTGGCCTGCGAGCGGGTTATTGGCCGTCCTTCCACGAGCGAGGAGGGGTGCAACGGGACGTCTGGCTTACCATATTGGTCGCCCTTGTAGTACGTGAACAGGTTCGCGGCCACGAGCTTGGCAGCTTTCTTGATGGAGTCTAGAAAGCGGGCAACTCGGCATCAGCGTCTCTGTTGTGCTGCAAAGAAGGGGAGAGGGCAGCTGGACGTACCGGTAGAGGTCAGGTCGACATCGAGCGCGGCAGCGGCCTGCTGGACCAGGAGGGACGAAGCTAGACAGGAGAGCGCGGCGGCTGCGTCGAGCTTCATGGTGGCGGTGGATGGACGAGGAAGAAGCAACAGAGACAAAACGAGAGTGAGGGACAGAGAAAAGACGAGACGGTGCTATGCGGGAGAGAGTACGACAGAAAAGGCAGGCATCCCCAAGGCTCCTTCCTGCACAGGCACGGTTCGAGCAAGAAGGGGCAAGAGGTAGAACGGAGTACGAGTAGAGCGGCAGAAAAGCTCAGCTGCTCGCGCTCACAAGGCCGCGGGAAGGTCGAGAGCACGGGGTCGCTGTGACATTCCTCGCCGCTGACGGTCACTAGAACCACACACCAGGCAGCTCTGCGAGCCGACAGCCAAGACCGGCCGGCAAGAACAAAGCCCCCCCCCCCCCCCCCTCGCATCTTGGAACACGAGATGCAGCCCGTTTTAGCGGCGCCAGAAAAGGAGATTAGCACCCCCCAACACGAGCCCAGAGGGCGGCTCGTACTCGCCCTGGACGCTGGGGAAATCACCCTGTCTGACATGCATGACAGCGGCCCTCGTGCTGGGCTCGGCTCTGCCTGGCGCCGGTGGTCGGAACAAGGAATTTGTGGGCTCGGGAGCGAATTGCTTAACCTTGAAGCGGCCAGAAGGAAAACAGAACAGCATCGACCTAATAAAACTCTATCGGCTCTAGCATCGTCTTGGCGTCGGCAGGGGTTTGGGCTCGTTTCCATTTTTTTTTTTTTCGTTTTTCTTTTTTCGGTTTCCCGGGTTTCGGTCCTCGACCTTGCTCACGAGAGCCAGGCTGAGACAGCAAGACGAGAAAGAAGAAAGGCTTTTACAGAGACCAGCCTCCCTCGGTCTCATCGGCCGTGGCGGCGATCGCCCTGCAAAACAAAGGGCAGGATGCCCGTTCCAGAACTCGTATAAACATAAACTAAGAATACGAGAAGAGGGGACCATCGTGTTTGTATCGTCTTAGGTGTCAGCTTATTCTCGGGGCGTATGTGTAATAATGCTACGCGCTATAGTCTAGCTTCGCATTCCTGATAGGCGGAAAACACACGAGTTAAGATTTGGGCGAAGAGTCGCGCCTACGGAGTACACAAGCCCTCTGGGGAACGGTAAAGAATTGCACGATTACTAATAGTAATTAGAACGATACTAAAAAAACAACCAAAAACAACCAGTCACATTCAGGTAAACAGTGTTGCATGTATCACGCACAACCGGCATCCTCGCCGTTGAGTCGACGAGACAGTCTCATGCCTAACAGTTCTGCGAATGTCCGTGTCTTGAACGGGCTTACACCTACGGAGCAGCGGAAACGCCGGACTCCCTCGGTGGCCCGGCTGAGATCCAGGATCACCCGCTGGACCGCGGACCTGTCAAAAGGGCCAAGGCGCGCCGGCATATTTCTTCCTAGGCCTCGTAGGGCGCCAACGTCTATCCTTCCACATACGATGTGCGGCACGTGCGAATCCTCGGAGCGGCAGCACGAGCATCGATGATGCCGAGAGCAAGGCTCCAAGGACGGCCCGCTCCTCGGATCGACTCTGACCACATTCCCGCACGGGGTCTCCCTGCTCGCCTGCTACCCGCGATGCCGCCACTCTGCGACTGGCTCGACACGGGGTGACGCTGCCGGATCCGGGCGTGGCCGTCGGTAGTCCGGAGCCATAGTTCCCAGTGGACTTTGCCTTGTCCAGTGCTCGAGCCCGGAGATCCCCGTGGTCTACTCGTACAACCATTCGGCCAAAAGGATCGCTTCCACCCGTCTGGGCTGTTTGGACACGCCTAGTGGGCAGAAGACAAAGAACAAAGAAACCGATGCCAAGGAGCCGAGACCAAGGTCGTCAGCGACCGGGAACGTGTCGAAGTCCGGTGGCCGCTGTCAGACAGCTGCTGGACGGCGGTTGCAGCCCGCGGGACTACCAGACGCTCGCCTGGGCCAAGATCCAAGAAACGCCTTTGCCACGGCTGGACGCGTCGCTGGACCGCGCCGGCAGCAACGGCCGCACCAACCGCGCCCACGCAAATGTCCATGTCGTCTGGGTCCAGACGTGCCCGCAACGACTCTGTCGCAGCTCACCGACAATGTCTTTCGCAGCCAAGAACTGGCGGTATCATCTTGCTTTCCCGCCAGCAGTGCGTCCATTCTTTCCTCCTCCCTCTTTCCCCCTTTTTTTTCACTCCCTGTCTGCTTATCGTCCTCGGCTGACCGTCAGGTGACTACTCCGCGTCGTAGGCCGATCCCTGTCGTTGATTAGTCAGCGATGAAAGGCACTACTTCACGGGTTCAGAGCGAGAAAAAAAAATCCTTCGCTTTCTCTTCCCCCTTTCCTTCCGCTCAGAATCTCCTGACAGCCAGCAACCGCGCCCCCATGGCCGGTTCCTTGATATGGCCAGCTTGATCCCGGTAGGTCTGTAGATGTGTCTTGTTTTTTTTCTTATTCTCTCGCCCTGTTTTCCCTGTTGTCTCAATCTCCTTTATTTGCCTCAGCAGCTTCCCCATCCAGCCACATCTCTCACCTTTCCGTGTGCTCCTGCGGCCCCGTCCGCAGGCTTTCCGGTCGCGACACGTCTTGTGTTCTTGCCGGGAATGGGCTTGGATGCATTTTCTTGGGGGAGGAGCATCGGTCGGGGCGGGCCTGGCTTCGGCCGGAACTGTCCCTGCTGCTGCTCCTAGATAGCTGCAAGATCGAAAAACAGGACCATCATAGTCCGCGCCCGCCGGTCTCGTGTTGCCTCTTGCCCCCCCGTCCCTGTCAGAGGGGACAGGGGGCAGGGCTGAGACTGCCTACCCACGCGGGCGAGGCTCCAAGCGTTCCCACATTGGCTCGACCGAGCTGGCCGTGATATGCTATTTCTGTACGCAAGTAGAGCGCGATATTGTGGTGGAGGAATGGGGGCGCAGAGAAGGAATGTGCCGGGCCCTGGATAGCTTGATTGGCTCCTGCCTAATCAGGGCCAAAACCCCCACCATCTCCTGTCGCGGCGAGTCCACTACGTCATCCGCTGCCCATATCCACGCCTTCCGCCACAATCCCTTGTAAATCGTAGGAGACGTCAGCGCTCCTTCGACACGGCAGCTTGCGTATAATTGCGCCTGTCCCGGCGATTGTCTGGTCGTCTTGGCCGATGCATATGACATATCATATATCCCTGTGATCTAGTATCTGTTCTCTCGCCTCGTTTGGCGCCTCGGTTGTTTGGAGTTTCTTCCCATCTGTGTATTGTATCCGGTACAGCTTTTCCCTCAATCTCTCTTCCTTTGATTCTGGATCGACTGCGCCTGTCCTCGCCACCATGTCCGACGAGTCCGACAGGTCCGAGAGGTCTGTCACGCCCTCCAAGTTTGGCGACCTGCAGCTCAGCACCAGCGGCCCGCTGGAATGTGCTCTTCGCGGCCCGATGGTGCTGAAGCACACCGTCTTCAACAAGGGCTCGGCCTTTACGAGGGAAGAGCGCCGGGCCTTCTGCCTGACGGGCCTCCTCCCGGCCAGCGAGCAGACGCTGCAGCAGCAGGTGGAACGTGCCTATGAGCAGTACAGCACCAGGGCGAGCGACCTGGCCAAGAACACGTTCCTGTCGTCTCTCCGGGACCAGAACCAGGTGCTTTTCTATCGGGTAGGTAGTTTCCTGCAGTTTCCTGCCGTTTCCTGTCGTCCTTTGCGTCTCGTTCCGTTTCCGCGCTGACCCGGCTCGTCTTCCTCTTCGCAGCTCGCCCAGGACCACATCAAGGAGATGTTCAGCGTGCTCTACACGCCCACGGAGGGCGACGCGATCCAGAACTACTCGCGCCTGTTCCGGCGGCCGGACGGCCTCTTTCTCAACATCCACCAGGTCGACCGGGTCTTCCGCGACATGTCCCAGTGGGGGCGGGCCGAGGACATCGACTACATTGTGGTCACGGATGGCGAGGAGATCCTCGGCATCGGCGACCAGGGCGTGGGCGGCATCCTGATCTCGCAGGCGAAGCTGATCCTGACGACTCTGTGCGCCGGCATCCATCCCAACCGCACCCTGGGCGTGGTCCTCGACTGCGGCACCGACAACGAGCAGCTTCTGGGCGACCCGCTCTACCTGGGCCTGCGTGAGAAACGCGTGCGCGGCAGGGCCTATGACCAGCTCGTCGACACGTTTGTCAAGTCCGCCCGCAAGCTGTTTCCGCGCGCGTACATCCACTTTGAGGACTTTGGCCTCAACAACGGTACGCCCGAGCCATCCATCCTTGCAGGACGTTGGGCGTGATGGCTAACACCAGCCGGCAGCTAGACGCATCCTCGACGTGTACCGCCCGCAGATTCCCTGCTTCAACGACGACATCCAGGGGACGGGCTGCGTGACGCTGGCGGCCATCCTGTCGGGGCTGCACGTCAGCCACAAGAGCCTTGCGGACCTCCGCATGCTCATCTTCGGGGCCGGCACGGCCGGCGTCGGCATCGCGGACCAGGTGCGGGACGCGGTGGCGGCGGCGAGAAACATCAGCAAGGAGGAGGCGGCAGAGCACATCTGGCTCATCGACAAGCCCGGCCTGCTGACGGACGGGCTGGAGCTGTCGAGGGCGCAGCGGGCGTTTGCCAAGGACCGGCGCGAGTGGGAGGGAAAGCAGACGGACCTGCTCGGCGTGGTCGAGGCCGTGCACCCCAACGTGCTCGTCGGCACGTCGACGGTGCCCCACGCATTCACCGAGGCGGTGGTGCGGGCCATGGCGGCGCACACGGAGCGGCCCATCATCCTGCCGCTGTCGAACCCGACGCGGCTGCACGAGGCCGTGCCGGCCGACCTGCTGGCCTGGACGGACGGCCGGGCGCTGGTGGCGACGGGATCGCCGTTCAAGCCGGTGCGGGGCCCCTGGGGCGACAGCGGCGAGGAGGTGGAGTTTGAGATTGCCGAGTGCAACAACTCGGTCGTGTTCCCGGGTATCGGGCTGGGCTCGATCCTGTGCCGCGCCAGCCGGGTGACGGACCGGATGCTGGTGGCGGCCGTGGAAGCCGTGGCCGAACTCAGTCCGGCGCTCCAGGACCCGCGCGAGCCGCTGCTGCCGGGCGTGGAGACGGTGCGGCAGGTCAGCGTGTGCATCGCGCGCAAGGTGATCCACGCGGCCGTGGACGAGGGCGTGGCCACGGAAAAGGACATTCCGCTGGACGACGACGACCTGCTGGAGGAGTGGATCCGCGAGCAGATGTGGAAGGCCGACTACCGGCCGCTCAAGAGTGTTCCCATGGAAGATGCCAGCTACCAGGCGCTGGGATTCCAGCGGCAGGCGGGCACGTTCAGCCGACGAGACAGCTGGGCGTAGAGGTAGAGGAGAAGATGCTGCTAGATAGACGGTAGACTATTAGAGTAGAGGGAGTTAGAACAGCATAGATGTATTAGAGCATTATACGTATATACCTGGATTGTGTTGTATTAGTCAGCTTTCCTTCTCTCGCTCTCGGCAGCGGGACGGCACGGAGAGCTTGTATTCCATTGGCCGACACGCCAGGCGGGATGAGTGCGCCATCGGACGGCCGTCTCGACTCGGATTGGGTTCGGCGTCGTGTCCAGAGATTTGGTTGGATTTGCCCGTCGGCCTTGACGCTTCACACCTGCTTCTGTCCAGACTAACAATCCAAATGGCGAAGGAGTCTCGCGGCCGTGTAATACCGCTATTGATAAGGAGGGCCATATGTGAACGTCGACATGACGCGGGAGCAGTGCCAAGCCTTTTACTTATCTCAAGGCCATGCCAGGGTTGCGTCGACGCCGTCTCGCTTATTCGAGCATGCTTCCCGCTTGTGCTCCGCTCAGCATCTTATCACAGGCCGCCCAGGGCGTCGGTCCTTCCGTCCACATATTGCCAGATATAGGTTGATTGCGCCAGACACCGTCGCATGCATCCCGACAACATGCCAACAGGTCGACATCAACAGCCAATAGGCAGTCGGCCATGCTATTTCCGTGCTGATAGCAGACGTCGCACTCTGCACTTGTATGCATCTCGCTGCTGTCCGTCACATGCGAGGTCAGATTAGCTTCCTTCCCCTTTCGCCCTCGTCGTCGTCTGCGATATCACACGCCGATGGCGATGTGTGCATCTTGGCCCTTGTCCCCACCCTGGTGCTGACCACTGTCCCGCTCCCATCTCCCAACCATCGACCATTGGCCGTCAGCCCAACACCAGCGGTACCTCTCGTCGCACAACACGGCTTTCGCCTTGGCTCGTTCGGGAAGGAGGAAAGCAAGCATCGCGACACGGCTCCAGTCCCTGGGCATTGTAGACGCTGGAGCGTCCCATGTTGCATACGCAATACCACCCTGCATGTAGGTCGTGGATTGTGCAGCGAAGCACGACGCTGGTGGCCAGCTTTGCCCCCCGTAGCCGGGATGACAAGACAAGAAATGATAGACGTAGAGAGACCTGCCCCCCCCCCCCCCCCCCCCCCCCCACCAGAGGGGGGGGGGCCATAAATTAAAAACAGGCCCCCCCCAAGAAATTGCATGCCAACCCTTCCGGTGGGGTTAAACAAGCCCCCCTTTTTCCGACCCCTCACACACAGCAACAAAA